>JABUQX010008549.1:25000-32000 GCA_015478945.1 Trachelipus rathkii
GACGAAATCTAAACCCCAATTTTTCGGTTTATTTTATACAGGAATTGGGAGACGAACGAAGAACGAAATATGGGCGAAAAAGAGAGTTCATCATCTTCAGGGTGCGGGAGAGGGGGAATAACGATTTATTTTTGTCGCCATTAAAAGATTTTTTTGAAAAGAATATCGGATTTCGATATTAAGAAAAAATATCGAAACATCGATATATCGCTCTAAAAAAATATCGCCAAAAATATCGATTATTCGAGCCAAAAATATGATATTCGATTATATCGATCATTTTTTGGCCATCCTAATTAGATTAATCCATAGTATCTTTGACTTTGTTCTGCGAAATTATGGCTGTGTTGGCAAATATTAAATAGAAATAATAACTAATAATATATAATAATAATAACTAATAATAATAATAATAATAATAATAATAATAATAATAATAATAATAATAATAAAAATAATAATAATAAAATAATAATAATAATAATAGATTATATAATAAAGGTTTTGATTTTATTTACAACGTTCTAAATATTTATTTTTTGTACATTATTTAATTTTCCTAAAATAATCTTTGAAAATATTTGCAGGAGAAGAAGAAGATATATATTTTACATAAGATTTCCCGACGCGTTTCGTCCCTATACTTGAGAATTCTTCAGAGGATTATTCTTGTATCGAATGAGTCTTTGAATTTAATATATAATTAGATACAGTAAATCAAATGATATTGAGTCGACAGATGAATACATTAAATTTTATGTTAATGTCTGGTCTGCGTGTTTTGATGTAGAAGGCCTTCGCAATTTTAAGTTTCTGGACTTCACATGATCCGTATAATATTGTGAAGTTTAGAAATATTACTATTAGTTGATTGACCATGTGCCGTGTTGAAAATGTTCAAAGATTTTTCCTGGACTGTGCGAATGTTGATATGCCCTTCCGACAAATTAATAATAATAATGAATAATTCGTCGTGTAACCAATAAGATTCGACGTACGGCTGACTCAGGGCAGTTAAATTGGTACATAACGTGATGGTTGTCGGGCAAAACATCTCTTGTGCTAAATGGAAGAGACAGTTGTTTGGACTTCTGGTAATAGTCTGACTGTTAATTTTTGAGATGTTAAATAGAGAGTGAGAGTTAATCAAATATTACGAAGGCCTTCTCTTCCTGAATTGAGTCTACAGCATTGGAAGTTGAAGAAGAACATCGAATTTTTTCTTGATAATTTTTAACTTTCTTATTATATATTTTGTTTTTAGACAATCAAAATCAAATGTAATCTGAACGGCACATTATCCACAGGCATGACATGTAAACCCACTTGATAATGGTCCTTTATGTACGCTATGGATCCTATTCAGCCAACTATTTACAAAGAATCTATCGGTAAAAACTTTAGTTTACAGAGCATACAACCTATGTTTGACTGGAAAACTTTTGATGAAAGAAATTTGCCACGCATTAAGTAATTTATTAACTGCTATCATCCACGAATTCAGTCGAAATTTAATTAATAAAACTCTTACAAAATTATATAATAAAGAAAAGGGTATTCGATAAATTTCTTCTTCAAAATTTCCAATGCTATATATAGACTTCAATAAGGAAGAGAAGTGCCTTCTAAATATTTTGAATTCTCTTACCTCAAACTAAAGAATTACCTCAAAAAATTAAAGCAGACTATACCATAAAGTAAAAACAACTATCATCTCACTTTAGCACAGAGATCTTTGCCCCGAATACATCACGTTTGTGTACGCAATATAACTGCCCCTGAAGTCAAACTGTAACTTCCCACATATATTGTCAACAACGATAGATTGTCGGACAGGGCATACCATTATCGCTACAGTCCCAGATAAATCTTTGAGCATTTCAGCACGGCACATGGTCAATCAACTATAGGTAATTTCTAAACACTCACCATATTATAACGGATCGTTTGAAGCCCAGAAACTGAATTGTGGAGGAATTCTACATCAAAAACACGCAGACCAGAAATTTATACATATCATTTAATTTTATTATATTCAATTCAATGAATTATCAGTGCTTACTGGATCTGTGTGTATAAAGATGTGTCGCGTATAGGAGACGAAACGCGTCGGGAATCTATGTAAATGAATCTTCTTCTTCTCCGTAAATTATTTTCAAAGATTTATTTTAATGGAAATTAATTTGCACAAAATATATTTAGAACGTTGGAAATAAAATAAAAAACTTTTATAATAATAGGCTGATGTTGAATTCTAATAATAATAATGAATTAATATAATAATAAGAATAAAATAAATATAATAAATAATAATATAAAAATAATAATAAATAATAATAATAATAATAATAATAATAATAATAATAATAGAATAACTACAGTTCCAGCCATTATTAGTATTATTATTATTATTATTATTATTATTATTAATTATTTTATTATTATTATTATTATTATTATATTATTATTATTATTTTATTATATTATTATATTATATTATTATTAAAAGCTTTGCAAACATCAATTGGATCACCCTGGTCAGCTATTAAGTAATGTATTTTATATATTCTAATAGGAAATTTTATTGAAACCTATTCTTGTGTAAAATAAAACAATTGACTTTAGTAAAGTACCTTGCTTTCGTCCGAACACTTCGGACATTTTCAAGGAATAAATTATTTTAATTTTTACATTTTGATAAGAATAAATTTCGTGTAAACTAATAACAACTTAAGTCCATAGAAACTTAGTGATTAAAAGTTAGAAAAGTTAATTTACATTGACTTTTTGTCATTTAAAGATGTTCAAAAATTGGACATTTCCTTATATTTTATGTTTATCATTGGTTTAGTGTTTCCTTATGAAGCAACGATTCCCCAGCGTCGCATTCCTAAACATCATTTTTTTCTTGTTATGTATGGAGAAGCCCTCTTTTATGCTGTTTATCGGGATTGTTGTGGTGTTCTTCTTTAAAATGTTGAATATTTTGCTCGGTTTATACTTATGTTGCGACATTCTCATGTGAGGTATTCGTTGTGTATCCGATTAAGAGGCGTTAACATCACTTTCAGAACAATTGAAACGGTACAAGCAACGTTACTTACTCCACGCGATCGAAAGCTCGCTTACCCGATAGAGATAGCACGAGCACAGTTCAATGGCTTTATAATACGATCCTTAATTATAAGCTTCTTTCCCGTCTTTTGCTTTAATAGTCTCTTTTACAAATCAATTTTAATTTGTTCTCTTCATCTTTCTTCTGACTGATATTTTCAGTTTTATTAATTAATACGATGCTTACAGTTTCATTTCCATTAAGGTATTGATAGTGAATCATTAAAGTGTTTTTATGAGTTTTCTGCTATGAATATACTGGGGAAGTTATTGTTTATTAGATTCTGTGTTATCTTTTAATTTCTTTATGCAAAAAGGGTCTCATCAGACTGTTCTTAAATCGCTCGATAACAGATGTCTTTTATGGTAGCATTTTGTAATTTAGAGGAGTGAAAGAGCGTCCCGAAATCCAAGTATGTTCCTTTATCTTAGATTGCGAAGACGCTTCTATCATTTTACCCATCCTCTTTTAATTTTAATATTAACATCGTAAGAAATTAAGGGGAGACTCATACAGCAAACCACAAACTATTCCAAACGATAAAGTAAATGTTTTTTTGAATGAAGAACTTATTATTATCTTTAATCTTTATGAAAAAAGCAAACAAAAAAACTGTTCGTTTTTGAACAGTTTAGGGTGAAAGAGAAATTTTTTTTTTTGGAATTTCCACAAAAACTGCCATAAATTTAACTAAAAATATTTCAATTTTTTTTGCACTAAAATACTCAAATTTAGTGTGGTAATAAATTTTAGTTTGACACCTTATTTGAAAATTTGTTTTTTAAAAAAAAAATTTTAACAGATCTCTGAAAAGTCCTTTCAAAATTTTCTTGAACAGAGAATAGTCAACCATGGTTGACACCACCTTAAGTTCTACCAAAACATTTTAATATTAACGTCAGTTTGTTTACACGTTTATATGTGAGCTTGGTACAAATTTGAAGAAAAAAAATCTGTTCGTTTTTTTTTAATGAATTTTTTATATATCTCATGTAAGGAAAAAATGAAATGCTAGAAAAACGCAAATAAACATTTGGAAATTTTTCCTTTTTTAGACGGCAAGAAAAAAACTTTTTCTCATATATATATTATAATATATATATATATATATATATATATTATAATATATATATATATATTTTATATATATATATAATATATATTATATAGTATATATATATAATATATATATATATATAATATATTATATATATATATATATATATATATATATATATATATGGGTTCCAAGCAACCTTCTATTGATTTAAATAAGTACAGAGTTTCAAACCAGTGATGTCGAAGTAGGTGACTTGAAAACTGTTTCGTGATGCCTTCTTTTTTGGGGAGACGCATCGGACTAGTGGGAGCCTACTGTACATTGTCTTACGGCGACGCTGTTGTCGCTGGTTCGAGATAAAGTGATATATATATTTAACAATTATGATCGTAAAAAAAAGCAATGTTGTGAGCATGAATAGCGCATCCACTAGACTTGGTCGGTTGCTCTCATACCAGGCACCCCTAAAAATGCCCGTAAACAGAAGGGGTCTCCAACAACTCTATGGATTAAAAAATACAAGTATCGGTTTTCAAACAGAAGATAATAGAAAATTAGGGCGAGGCGGATTGGGCACTAGTGGCAGAGCCTACCTGTACCCATTTCTATACGGCGACGCTGTTGTCGATGGTTAAGAGTAAAAAGAGAACGAATCTTCTCAATTGAATCTTTGGTGGGCAACAAGTATCCATGTGCACAAAAAAATATAATATCATTTGCTCCTGAAAAAAATCCGTGTAATACCAGAAAAACCAAAATGTTATGGTTTAAAATAGTATCGATAATCAAGCATGATGTCGAAGCGGGATTTAAAAACTTCGCAATTTCTCTTTTTTGGGGGAGGAGGATCGGACATGTGAACCTGTACCATTGTCTAAAAAATGAACGCTCGTTTTCGTATGGTCAAAAAGTCCTGGCGCAGTGAAAATTCTTTTTTCGTACCTTAATTATTGCAAATAATAAAACGTAACAAGCATATTGAAGCGCCAGTCGGCGCTAAATTAATTTGGGTAGGTTTGCTCTGTAAACCATAGCACCCCTGAAGAATGCCGTGTACCCCAGATTGGGGTTCCAACCACCGTTCTGTGGGTTTAGATAAGTATCCGAGATTTCAAAGCAGTGATATCCGAAGCAGGAGGTTTGAAAAACTTTCCGAGATGCCTTCTTTTTTGGGGGAGGCGGACCAGAACCAGTGGTAGACTCCTGTATATTGTCTAACGGCGGCGCTGTTGTCGATGGTTCGAGTCCTGGCGCGATGTGAAAATTTTACTTCTTTTGTGAAAATTTGTGTGCTAAAGTATTTTTGTGCCGATGTCGGCGTCCTTGCCTTGGTCGGCTGTTCCTGTACCCCATGACACCCCTGAAGAATGCCGCGTAGCCCCAGAAGGGTTCCAACCACCCTTCCGTAGATTTAAATAGTAGCGAGTTTCAAAGCAGTGATATCGAATCAGTAGATTTGAAAACTTCCGAGATGCTTCTTTTTTGGGGGAGGCGGATCAGACTAGTGGTAGAGCCTCCTGAACATTGTCTAACGGCGACGCTGTTGTAGATGGTTCGAGTCCTGGCACGAAGTGAAAATTTTTTCGTCTTATTTATTGCTAATTTTGTTCATCAAACATTTTCAGCTGCTTCTCGGCGTTTCCTTGACTTTGGTAGGGTCTCCTGTAAACCCAGTAGCACCTGAAGAATGCCGTGCAGCCCAAGGGGTCCAACCAGCCCTTCTGGTGGATTTAAATAAGTTAATTGAGTTTCAAAGCGTGATATCAGCAGAAGATTTGAAAACTTCCAAGAATGACTTATTTTCTGACGGCGGATTGGCACTAGTGGTACGAGCTCTGTACATTGTTCCCTAACGGCGACGCTGTTGTCGATGGTGTGAGTCCTGGCGCCGCAGTGATTCTGCGTCTTATTATTGCATATTTGTGGCAACAAGCATGTTGTGCGCATGTCGGCATTCTTTGACTATGGTCGGGGTTGCTCCTGTAACCCAGAAGCACCCGCAAGTTAGAATGCCGTGTAGCCCAGTAGGGGTTCCAATCCACCCTTCAATTGGAATTCTATAAAGTATCGAGTTTCAAATTGGATTTAGAAACGTACAACTTTTACAATACCTTCTAATTTGGGGAGGAGGATTGTAACTAAGTGACAGAGCCTAACTGTACATTGTCTACGCGACTGTTGTCGGTTATTTCGAGTCCTGGCGCGAAGTGAAAATGTTTTTGTCGTATATTGCAAATTTGTCCAAACCAAGCATGTTGTGCGCATTGTCGGCGTTCTTGACTTTGGTCGGTTGCTTCTGTAACCCAGGAACACCCATGTAGAATGCCGGCCCCAGAAGGGGTTACAACCACCCTTCTGTGGATTTAACATCTAGTATCGAGGTTTTCAGAAGCAGTGATTTCGTAAGCAAAAGATTTTGAAAACTCCGAAGATGCCTTTCTTTTTTTGGAGGTGGATCGGACCTAGTGGTAGCAGCCTAAGTACATTGTCTTAACGCCGACGCTTGTTGTCGATGGTTCGGATCCTGCGCAGTGATTTTTTTTTTCGTCTTAATTATTGCAAATTGTCGCAAGCAAGCGATGTTCCCATGTTGACGGTTGCTTGGTTTGCTATTGTAGACCCAGGACACACAGAGAAGACGGTAGCCCCCAGCAGGGGTTTGAAGTCCCCATCTCTGCTGAATTGTAATGGAACTTATCAAAAAAATCCGATTTAATAAAATCTATTGAAAGAAGACGTTCTTTGATGTGAATAAAATTGCAGTCTTTTTTTTTATAACAAAGAATACAAAACAAAAAGAAAACTTTCTATGGTGGGGGTCGTAG
>JABUQX010008550.1:0-18863 GCA_015478945.1 Trachelipus rathkii
CAAAAAACTATCAAAACCGATTAAAAAAAAACAATCAATAAGCGATGAAATATCAATCAAAAAAGCGTATGGGAAAAGACCCAATACAAATTCCGAAATCAAAAGCGACATAAACCACTGAGGAAAAATCGCGAATGAAAACAGCTTATCAAACACCATCCAAAAAGAGCAATCAAAAAAGCGATTTAAAAAGAAATCAAAAAAGCGAGATCAAAATACCATCAAAAACACCGACAAAAGCCATCAAAAGGCCGGATAAAAACGATCAAACCGTATCAAAAACCGATCAACCAAAAAACCAGGACAAAACCGATCAAAAGAAGATTTAAAATTGATCAAAAAACATAAAAAACGGAATAAAACGATCAAAAGGCAATCAAAAAAGCGAATCAAATACCGATCAAAAGGCGATCAAGTCAAAAAGGAGAACAAAAAGCGATTATTACAAGTTGTGTGTGATAAAGAGCGATCAAAGTGCGATCAAAAAACGATTTAAATTTGATCAAAAAGCTATAAAAAGATCAAAAAACGATCAAAAAAACGGTATCAAAAAATCGATTGAAAAAGCGATTAAAAACGTGATAAAAGGGCGCTAACAAAAAAGCGATCCAAATAGCCTATCGAAAAAACCGATGAAAACCCATCATAAAATACCGATCAAAATGCCATCAAAATCAAAATCTATTAAAATCGATCAAAGGGCTAACAAAAAGTGATCAAATACCTATCGAAAACCGATGAAAACCCATCATAAACCGATCAAAAAGCCAACAAAAGCAATAAAAACGATCAAATACCGATCAAAAAGCGTTCATAATCGAGCAAAAACCGAGCAAATACCGACCAAAAATCAATCAAATACCAATCAAAAAGCAATCAAAAAAAGCGATCAAAACTCTTTCAAAAAAGCGATCAAAAAAGCGTTCAAAAAGCGCATCAAAAAAGCGATCATTGGAAGGCAATCAAAAA
Organism: Trachelipus rathkii; assembly: GCA_015478945.1. Lineage (NCBI taxonomy): Eukaryota > Metazoa > Arthropoda > Malacostraca > Isopoda > Trachelipodidae > Trachelipus > Trachelipus rathkii. The sequence goes on from JABUQX010008550.1 coordinate 970, forward strand.
AAACTATCAAATACCGATCAAAAAGCCGATCAAAAAACGATCAGAAATACCTATCAAAAACCGATCAAAAACCGAAGAAAAGCGATCACAAAGCGATCAAAATTCAAAATTAAAAATGCGATCAACAACCGATCGAAAACCGATCAAAAAACGATAAAAACCGATCAAAAATCATCAAAAAACGTGTCAAATACCGATTAAAAAGAGATCAAAAAGCGATTAAAAGCGTTCAATAAGCGATCCAAATACCGATCAAAAAACCGATCAAAAACCCGATCAAAAAAACCAATCGATAAGCGAATTAAAAACCGATTAAAAAACGAATCCAAAAAAAACGATAAAAATGCGATCAAAAAGCGAGATAAAATTCGGATCAAAAAGCGTTTAACAACCGATCAAAAAAACGGTCAAAAAACGAACATAAAAAACAATCAATAATCCGATCAAAAGAGGATCAAAAAGCGATCAAAAATTTATCAAATACTGATCAAAAGCCGATCAAATACCGATCAAAAAATTGATTCAAAACCGATCAAAAGAAACAGATCAAATAACATTCAAAAAGCGATTAAAAACCGATCAAAATCGGGTTTTTTCGATCAAAAAGCGATCAAATAATTATCAAAAACCGATCAAGAAACTATCAAAAGCGATCAAAAAGTGATTAAATACCGATCAAAAAGCAATTAAAAACCGATCAAAAGCCGATCAAAATGCGATAAAAAATCAACTAAAATAATCAAAAAACAATAAAAACCGATCAAAAGCCGATCAAAAACCGATCAAAAAGCAATAAAAGCCGATCAAAAGCGATCAAATTCCGATCAAAAAACAAACAAAAACAATCAATTAACCGATTAAAAAGGGATCAAAAACCTCGATCAAAAACCCATCAAATACTGATCATAAAGCGATCAAATACCGATCAAAAAGTGATTAAAATGTCGATCAAAGTTTTCAAATACCGATAAAAAAACAATAATAAGTATCAATACCGATCAAAAACAGATCAAGTACCGATCTAAGAGCGAATCAAAAAGCAATAAAAAATCGATCAAAAACGAAAATAGCAATCAAAAAGCGATCAAAACGCGATCAAAAAGCGATCAATTTCTGTCAAAAGGCGATCAAATACTGATCAAAACCACCAAAAACCGATGAAAAACGATAAAAACCGATCAAAAACCGATCCATAAAGCGATCAAAAACAGATTAAAAAGCGATCAGAATCCCAATCAAAGAGTGTCAAATTCCGATCAAAAGTGACATAAAGCGATCAAAGCTATTCAATAATCGCGATCAAGAAGTGTGCAGTAAGCGCTCAAATCTCGATCAAAGGGCGATCAAAACCGATAGATTAAATGATCAAAAACTATCAAAAGCCATCAAAAGCATACAAAAACGTTCCTTTTTGGGGGTTACAAACGACCCAAATTGATCAAAACCGATCAAAAAGCCATAAAACTGACATCAAAAAGCGATAAATAGCAATCAATATCGATCCAAAGGGAATCAAATAGCCCTGATGCAAGTACAGCAAGTTGTGAAAGCGATCTAAAGCGATCTAAAAGCGATGAAATACTATCAAAACCGTCAAAACCGTTCAAAATCGAGACACCAAAAGCTATCGAAAACGCGGTTCAAAATGCCGAATGCAAAACTGAACAAAAGCGATAAAAAAGCGATCAAAAGCGATTAAAGAGCGAACAAAAAGATCAAAAAGTGATCAAAAGCGATTAAATTCGGACCAAAAAACGATCCCTAAAGAAAAGAAGCCGAAAAGGAAAACTGTAACAAAACTATAAAACCCGATAAGTGAAAAATGAACAATTAGCATTTCTTATTCGATCAAAAAGCGATGAAACGACATCAAATTCCGGATAAAAGCCGATCATAAACGAAGAAAAACTCCGATGATAAACAGATCAAACACCAAGCAAAAAGCAATCAAAAAGCGATTAAAACGAATCAAAAAGCGATCAAAGGCGATCAAAAAAAATAACGATCAAAAGCGATCAAAAACGATTAAAAACCGATCAAAAAGCGAATCAAAAAATGATCAAATTCAGATCAAGAAAGCTACTCACAACAGGAATGAAAACGATCAAAAAACGATAACAAACCATCGAAAAAGAATACTGCAATCCGATAAATACATTAAAAAGCGATATAAAAAGCGATCAAAAAGGCGACAATACCGATCAAATACCGATCAAAAGCGATCAAAAAGAGAGATCAAAAGGCGATCAAAAGGCGATCAAATACCAAACAAAAGAACCGATAAAAAAATTAAAAAAAGCGGTCTAAAAGCGATCAAATCCGATCAAAAACCGATAAAAGCCGATCAAAAAAGTGATCAATAAGCGATTAAAAAACGCGATCAAATAACGAAAAAACGATCAAAATGCGATCAAAAAGCGATCAAAAGCGATCAAAAAGAGTTTAAATTCCAATCAAAAAGCGATCAAAAACAGATCAAAAACAGATCAAAAACGATTAAAAAGGGCAGTCAAAAAGTTATCAAAATACCGATCAAAACCCGATCCAAAAACGATCAACAAACGATCAAAAAACGATCAAAAAGCGATCAAAGAGCTATCAAAAAGCGATCAAAAAGTGATCAAATACCGATCAAATACCGATCAAAAAGCAATCAAAAATCGATCAAAAACATATCAAAACCGATCAAAAAGCCATCAAATACTGATCAAATAGCGACCAAAAACTTATAAAAAGCGATCAAAAAGCGATCAAAAAGCGATCAACAACCGGTCAAATTCCGATCAAAAAGCGATTAAATGTCGATCATAAAGTTATCAAATATCGATAAAAAAAACAATAAATAAGCGATCAAATACCGATCAAAAAGCGATCAAAAAGCGATCAAATACCGATCAAAAACAGATCAAGAACCGATCAAAAATCGATCAAAAAACGATCAAAAACCGCTTCTTGAACGCTTTATGGTCACTTTTTGATCGGAATTTGATCGCTCTTTGATGGGATTCTGATAGCTTTTTAATCGGTTTTTGATTGCTTATTGATCGGTTTTGATCGGTTTTTGATCGGTTTTTGATCGGTTTTTGATTGGTATTTGATCAGTATTTGATCGCTTTTTGATAGAAATTTGATCGCTTTTTGATCGCTTTATGATCGCTTTTTGATAGCTTTTTGATCAGTTTTTATAGTTTTTTGATCGTTTTTGATCGGTTGTTGAACGCTTTTATTCGCTTTTTGATCGTTTTTTGATCGCTTTTTGATCGGTATTTGATCGCTTTTTGATCGCTTTTTGATCTCTTTTTTAATCGGTATTTAAACGTTTTTTGATCGCTTTTTGATTGTTGTTTTTATAGTTTTTTGATCGGTTTTCGATCGATTGTTGATCGCATTTATTTTGAATTTGATCGGAATTGATCGGTTTTGGATCGGCTTTTGATCCGTTTTTGATCGTTTTTTGATCGTTTTTTTGATCGCCTTTTGATCGGTATTTGATAGTTTTTTGATCGCCTTATGATCGCTTTTTGATCGCTTTTTGATCGCTTTTTGAACGCTTTTTGATCGCTTTTTGAAAGAGTTTTGATCGCTTTTTGATTGGTTTTTGATTGGTATTTGATTGGTTTTTGGTCGGTTTTTGCTCGTTTTTGCTTGGTTATGATCGCTTTTTGATCGGTATTTGATCGTTTTTATTGCTTTTGTTGGCTTTTTTGATCGATTTATGAATCGGTTTTCATCGATTTTCGATGGGTATTTGATCGCTTTTTGTTAGCCCTTTAATCGCTTTTTTAATTGCTTTTTCATCGATTTGATTTTGATTGGTTTTTGGTCGGTTTTTGCTCGGTATTTATTGATTTGATTACTTTTGTTGCTTTTGTTTGAAGTTAATCGGTATTTTCATCGGTTTTTGTAGGTAAGTTTGATCGCTTTTTGTTAGCCCTTTAATCGCTTTTTTAATTGCTTTTTCATCGATTTTTGATTGGTTTTTTGATCGGTTTTTGATCTTTTTTTCGCTTTGATCAAGAATTTATCGCTTTTTGATCGCTTTTCGATTGGTTTTTGATCACTTTTTAATCGCTTTTTGATCGCTTTTTGATCGCATTTTGATCGCTTTTTGATCGGTATTTGATCGCTTTTTTGATCGCTTTTTGATTCGTTTTTATCGGTTTCTTATCGTTTTTTAATCATTTTTGATCTCCTTTTGATCGGTTTTGATCGGTCTTTGATCGGTTTTTGATCGGTATTTGATTGTTTTTTTTTTTAGCCATTTCATCGCCTTTTAATCCCTTTTTCATCGATTTTTGATCGCTTTTTTGATCGTTTTTGATCTATTTTTGATCGCTTTCTGACCAGAATTTAATAGCTTTTTGATCACTTTTCGATTTTTTTATCGCTTTTAAAAGAGTTTTGATCGCTTTTTGATTGCTTTTTGATTGGTTATTTGATTTGTTTTTGGTCGGTTTTGGCTCGGTTATGATTGCTTTTGATCGGTTATAATCTTTTTTTGATAGGTTTTTGAACGCTATTTGACCGCTTTTTGATCGTTTTTTTATCGTATTTTGATGTTTTCGATCGGTTTCTGATTGCTTTTTGATCGCAATTTGATCGATTTTTAATTGCTTTTTGATCGGTATTTCGTAGCTTTTAGATCGGTTTTTGATCGATTTTTTATCGTTTTTTCGCTTTTTCGATCGTTTTTGATCACTTTTTGAACGGTATTTGATCGCTTTTCTTTCGATTTTTTTTATCGTTTATTGATCGCTTTTTGGTCTTTATTTGATCGCTTTTTGGTCACTTTTTGATAGCTTTTTGATCGTTTTTTGATTGGTTTCTGATATTAGTTACTATCGCTCATTGATCGCTTTTTTGATCGCTTTTTTGATCGGTTATTATCGCTTTTTGAGTAATCGGAATTTGATCGCTTTTTTTGACATGACTTTCGATCGGTTTTTAATCGCTTTTTGATCTGTTTTTGATCGCTTTTTAATCGCTTTTTGATTGCTTTGTGATCGCTTTTTGATCGGTATTTGATCGCTTTTTTGATCGCTTTTTGATCCGTTTTTATCGGTTTTTTATCGTTTTTTTGATCGTTTTTGATCGTTTTTGATCTTTTTTAATCGCTTTTTGATCAATATTTTAATCGCTTTTTGATCATTTTTTGATTGCTATTTGATCGCTTTTTTAAACGCTTTTTGATAGCTTGCTTTTTGATTTGATCGTTTTATCGCTTTTGATGGCTTTTGATTGGTTTTTGATCGGTTTTTCATCAGGTTTTTGATCGGTTATTTGATCGCTTTTTGTTAGCCTTTTGATCGCTTTTTAATCCCTTTTTCATCGATTTTTGATCGCTTTATTGATCGTTTTTGATCGTTTTTGATCTTTTTTTGATCGCTTTTTTATCAGAATTTAATCGCATTTTGATCACTTTTCGATTGCTTTTTGATCGCTTTTTAATCTCTTTTTGATCGCTTTTTGATAGCTTTTTGATCGGTATTTGATCGCTTTTTGATCTCTTTTTGATTCTTTATTTGAACGTTTTTTGATCTATTTTTGATCGGTTTTTTATCGGTTTCGATCGGTTGTTGATCGATTTTTGATCGGAATTTGATCGATTTTTGATAACTTTTTGATCACTTTTTGATCGCTTTTAAATCGGTTTTTGATCAGTTTTTGACCGCTTTTTGATCGTTTTTGATCACCTTTTGATCGGTATTTGAACGTTTTTTATCGCGTTTTGATAACTTTTTGATCTCTTTTTGATCGATTTTTGAACGCTTTTTGATCGCTTTTTAATCGCTTTTTGATCGCTTTTTCATCGCTTTTTGATCGCTTTTTGATTGCTTTTTGATTTGTTTTTGATCAGTTTTTGATCGGTTTTGGTGGGTTATGATTGCTTTTTGATCGGTATTTGATGTCTTTTTGATAACATTTTGATCGATTATTGATCGCTTCTTGATCGGTTTTTGATCGTTTTTGATATCTTTTTTGATTGTTTTTTTATCGTTTTTTGAACTTTTGTTGATAGTTTTTTGATCAGCATTTAATTGCGTTTTGATCATTTTTTTCGATTGCTTTTTGATCGCTTTTTAATCGCTTTTTGATCAGTATTTGAAAGTTTTTTTGTCGCTTTTTGATGGCTTTTTGATCGGTTTTTGATCGGTTTTTGATCGGTATTTAATAGCTTTCTGTTCGCTTTTTGATCTCTTTTTGATAGCTTTTGATCGATTTTTGTTCGCTTTTAATCTGTATTTGTTCGCTTTTTGAACGCTTTTTGATGTCTTTTCTATCGATTGTTGATCGCTTTTTAATCGGATTTTGTTCGCTCTTTGATAACTCTTTGATCATTTTTTGATCGCTTTTTGATATCTTTTTGATCGCTTTTTGATCGGAATTTGATCGCTCTTTGATCACTCTTTGATCTTTTTTTGATCGCTTTTTGATGGGTTTTTGATCGCTTTTTGATCGATTTTTGATTGGTATTTGATCGCTTTTTGATCGGTATTTAATAGCTTTTTATTTGCTTTTTTATTTGATTTTGATAGCTTTTTGATCGCTTTTTGTTCGTTTTTTGATCGCTTTTCTATCGGCTGTTGATCGCTTTTTGATCGGAATTTGATCACTCTTTGATCACTATTTGATCGCTTTTTGATTGCTCTTTGATCTATTTTTGATCGATTTTTGATCGGTTTTGATCAATTTTTGATCGAATTATATCGGTTTTAGATCGCTTTTTGATTACTTTTTGATACCTTTTTATTGGCATTTCATCGTTTTTTGATCGTTTTTGATCGCTTTCTTATCGGCTGTTGATGCATTTGATCTGTATTTGAACGCTTTTTGATCGTTTTTTGATTAGTATTTGATCGGTTGTTGATCTCATTTTGATCGGAATTTGATCGCTCTTTGATAACTCTTTGATCGCTTTTTGATTCTTTTGGTAGCTTTTTGATCGTTTTTGTTCGCTTTTATCTGTATTTGTTCGCTTTTTGAACGCTTTTTGATGTCTTCTCTATCGATTATTGATCGCTTTTTGATCGGATTTTGTTCGCTCTTTGATCACTCTTTGATCGCTTTTTTGATCGCTTGTTTGATTGCTTTTTGATCTCTCTCGACTTTTTGATCGCATTTGATCGCTCTTTGATCACTCTTTGATCGCTTTATGATCGCTTTTTGATTGGTTTTTGATCGCTTTTTGATCGATTTTTGATCGCTTTTTTATTTGTATTTGTATTTTATTTATATTGTATTTTTATTTGTATTTGATCGTTTTTTGATCGCTTTTTGATCTGTATTTGATCGCATTGTGATCGCTTTTTGATTGGTATTTGATAGCTTTTTGATCGCTTTTTGATCAGTTTTTAATCGCTTCTTGATCGCTTTTGATCTTTTTGATTGCTTTTTTATCTTTATTTGATCTCTGAACGGGTTTTGATCCTTCTTGATCGTTTTTTAATTTCTATTCTATCGGTTGTTCATTGCTTTTTGATCGGAATTTGATCGCTCATTGATCACTCTTTGATCGCTTTTTTTATCGCTTTTTGATCGTTATTTGATAGTTTTTGATCTCTTCAAAAGAAGATCTCTTTTTGATCTTCTTTTGATTGGTATTTGATCGTTTTCTGATCGAGTTTTCATCACTTTTTTATCGCTTTTTAATTGATTTTTGATCACTATTTGATCACTTTTTGATCAATTTTGATCGCTTTTTTATCATTTTTTGATCGCTTTTCCATCGCTCTTTGATGCCTTTTGATCGGTTTTTGATCGCTTTCTAATAGAAATTTAATCGTTTTTTATCACCTCTTGATCGCTTTTTGATCGCTTTTTGATATCTTTTTCGTCGCTTTTTGAATGGTATTTGATCGCTTTTTGATCGGTATTTGATAGCTTTTTATTCGCTTTTTTATTAAGAATTTTGATCAGATTTTGATCGCTTTTTTGATTCGCTTTTTTGATCACTTTTTGTAGCTTTTCTACTCGTTTGTTGATCGCTATTTGATCGGAATTTGATCGCTCTTTGAACACTATTTGATCACTCTTTGATGGATTTTTGATCGATTTTTATCGGTTTTTTGATTGTTTTTGATCGATTTTTTGATCGGTTGTTTGTTCGCTTTCTGATTGCTTTTTGATAACTTTTTAATCGGCATTTTATCGTTTTTTGATCGATTTTTGATTGCTTTTTGATCCTTATTAGATCTCTTTTTGAACGGTTTTTGATCGCTTTTTGGTCGTTTTTTGATTTCTATTCTATCGGTTGTTTATCGCTTTTTGATCGGAATTTGATCAGCTCTTTGATCACTCTTTGATCGCTTTTTATATCGCTTTTTATCTGTATTTGATAGCATTTTGATCTCTTTTTGATCGCATTTTGATCGTTTTTTGATTAGTATTTGATCGTTTTTGATTGCTTTTTGATCGCTTTTTTATCGCTTTTTAATCGCTTTTTGATCATTATTTGATCGCTTTTTGATCGCTTTTTGATCGTTTTTTGATGGCTTTTTGATCGGTTTTTGATCGCTTTCTAATCGAAATTTGGTGGCTATTTTATCACCTTTTGATAGCTTTTGATCGGTTTTTGGTGGCTTTTTGATCGCATTTTGATTGGCATTTGATCGCTTTTTGATCGGTATTTGAACGCTTTTTATTTACTTTTTGATCAGTTTTTGATGGATTTTTGATGGATTTTGATCTATTTTTGATCGGTTTTTGATCGATTTTTGATCGAAATTTATCGGTTTTTGATCGGTTTTATATTGGTTTTTAATCGTTTTTGATAGCTTTTATATCGGAAATTTATCGTTTTTTTTATCGCTTTTTGATTTCTTCTTGATCGCTTTTTGATTGGTATTTGATCACTTTTTGATAGCTTTTTGATCGCTTTTTAATCAGTTTGTGATCGCTTTTTGGTCGCTTTATTCATCGCTTTTTGGTCGCTTTATTCATCGCTTTTTGATCGGAATTTGATCGCTCTTTGATCCCTCTTTGATCGCTATTTGATCGCTTTTTGATCGTTTTTTGATTAGTATTTGACCGTTTTTGATCACTTTTTGGTCGCCTTTTTATCGCTTTTTAATCACCTTTTGATCCCTTTTTGATCGGTTTTTGATCGTTTTATCGATCAAAAACCGATCAAAAAGCCATTAGGCTTTTTGATCGGTTTTTGATCTCTTTCTAATCGAAATTTGATCGCTTTCTTATCACCTTTTGATAACTTTTTGATCGCTTTTTGGTGGATTTTTGATTGCATTTTGATTGGCATTTGATCGCTTTTTGATCGGCATTTGCTCGCTTTTTATTCGCTTTTTGATTAGTTTTTTATCGCTTTTTGATCGCTTTTTGATTGTTTTTTGATCGCTTTTCTGTCGGTTGTTGATCGATATTTAATCGGAATTTGATCGTTCTTCTTCACTCTTTATTTTTTAATCGTTCTTTGATGGCTGTTTGATCGATTTTTGATCGGTTTTTGATCGATTTTTGATCGGAAATTTACCGTTTTTGATCGATTTTTTTGAATCAGAAATTTGCCTTCTGATCTTGATCGCTTTTGATTTTTATTTTCATCATTTTTGCGCATTTCATCGTTTTTTGATCGATTTTTGATCGCTTTTTATCTTTTGATAGCTTTTTGATCGCTTTTTGATAGGTATTTGATTGTTTTTTGATCGCTTTTCTGTCGGTTGTTGATCGATATTTAATCGGAATTTTGACGTTCTTCTTCATCTTTGATCCATTTTTTAATCGTTCTTTGATGGCTGTTTGATCGATTTTTGATCGGAAATTTTTATCGGTTTTTTGATCGATTTTTGATCCGCAATTTATCGGTTTTTGATCGCTTTTTCATTACTTTTCATCACTTTTTGATCGGCATTTCATCGTTTTTTGATCGATTTTTGATCGCTTTTTTATCTGTATTTGATAGCTTTTTGATCGCTTTTTGATAGGTATTTGATCGCTTTTTGATAGCGTTTTGATCGCTTTTTGATCAATTTGATCGCTTTTCGATCACTTTTTTGATCGCTATTTGATTTTTTTGATCGTTATTTGATCGCCTTTTGATCGCTATTTGATCGTTTTTTGATCGCTTTTTGATCTCTATTGATCGCTTTTTGATCGTTTTTTGGTCACCGTTTGGTCGCTTTTTGATGCAGTTTTGATCGGTTTGATCGTTTTGACGGTTTATGATCGTTTTTGATCGGTTTTTGACCATTTTTTGATCGGTATTTAATCGTTTTTTGATTGGTTTTTGATCGATTTTTGATCGCTTTTTGATCTCTATTTGATCGCTTTTTGATCGTTAATTGATCGCTTTTTGAACGCTTTTGCTCGCTTTTTGATCGTTTTTTGATGGCTTTTTGATCAGTTGTTGATCGTTTTTTCATCGGAATTTGATCGCTTTTCATCGCTTTTTGATTAGTTTTTTATACTCTTTCAAAATTTTTAATCGTTTTTGATCGCTTTTTCGGTTTTTGATCGCTTTTTCATCGGAAATTGATCGGTTTTTGATCGCTTTTTTATTTCTTTTTGATCACTTTTTGATCGCTCTTTTTCGGTTTTTGATCGCTTTTTCATCGGAAATTGATCGGTTTTTGATCGCTTTTTTATCTCTTTTTGATCACTTTTTGATCGGCATTTCTTCGCTTTTTGATCGGCTTTTTTTAATCTTGTATTTGATCGCTTTTTGATTGTATTTATCGCTTTTGATGCTTTGTTCCGATTTTCTTTTGATCGCATTTTGATCGTTTTTTATCGCTTTTCTATCGGTTGTTCATCGCTTTTTGATATAAATTTGATCCCTCATTGATCACTCTTTGATCGCTTTTTTTATCGCTTTTTGATCATTATTTGATAGCATTTTGATCTCTTTTTGATAGCTTTTGATCGTTTTTTGATTGGTATTTAATCGTTTTTTGATCGCTTTAAATGGCATTTTTATCGCTTTTTATTAGCATTTTGATCTTAATTTGTTCGCTTTTTGATCACTTTTTGACCTTTTTATCATTTTTTGTCGCTTTTTCATCGCTCTTTGATGGCTTTGATCGGTTTCTGATCTCTTTTTGACCTCTTTTTGATCGCTTTTTTATCACTTTTTGATCACTTTTTAAACGTTTTTTGGTGGCTTTTTTGATCGCTTTTGATTGGTATTTGATCGCTTTTTTGATCGGTTATTTGATAGCTTTTTTATTGTTTTTTTATATTTTGATAGCCTTTTTATCGTTTTTGTTTGTTTTTTGATGCGTATTTTCTATGCGGCTATGCGCTTTTTGGATCGAATTTGATCACTGCTTTGAATCACTATTTGATGCGCTTTTTTTGATCGCTCTTTGATTATTTTTTGCAGATTTTTTATTGGACGTGACTCGATTTCTGATCGGAAGTTTTATCGGTTTTTGATACGCTTTTTGATTGCTTTTTGTACTTTTGATCGGCATTTCATCGTTTTTTGATCGTTTTGAATCGCTTTTCTATCGGCTGCTTGATTAGCATTTTGATCACTTTTTGATCGCTTTTTTATCGCTTTTTGATCATTATTTGATAGCATTTTGATCTCTTTTTGATAGCTTTTTGATCGTTTTTTGATTGGTATTTAATCGTTTTTTGATCGCCTTTTGATGGCTTTTTTATCGCTTTTTATTCGCATTTTGATTATTATTTGTTCGCTTTTTGATCACTTTTTGACCGCTTTTTATCATTTTTTGATCGCTTTTTCATCGCTCTTTGATGGCTTTTTGATCGGTTTTTGTTCGCTTTCTAATAGAAATTTGATCGCTTTTTATTACCTTTTGATCGCTTTTTGGTGGCTTTTTGGTGGCTTTTTGGTCGCTTTTTGAATGGTATTTGATCGCTTTTTGATCGGTATTTGATAGCTTTTTATTAGCTTTTTTATCAGATTTTGATCGATTTTTGATCGGTTTTTGATTGATTTTTGATCGAAAATTTATCGGTTTTTGATCGCTTTCTGATTGCTTTTTGATAACTTTTTGATCGGCATTTCATCGTTTTTTGATCGTTTTTTTATTGCTTTTTGATCTTTATTTGATCTCTTTTTGAACGGTTTTTGATCGCTTTTTGATCGTTTTTTGATTTCTATTCTATCGGTTGTTCATCGCTTTTTGATCGGAATTTGATCGCTCATTGATCACTCTTTGATCGCTTTTTTTATCGCTTTTTGATCGTTATTTGATAGTTTTTGATCTCTTTTTGATCTTTTTTTGATTGGTATTTGATCGTTTTTTGATCGCCTTTTGATCGCTTTTTATCGCTTTTTAATCGCTTTTTGATCATTATTTGATCGCTTTTTGATCACTTTTGATCGTTTTTTTATCATTTTTTGATCGCTTTTTCATCGCGCTTTGATGGCTTTTTGATCGGTTTTTGATCGCTTTCTAATAGAAATTTGATCGCTTTTTTATAACATTTTGATCGTTTTTTGATCGCTTTTTGGTGGCTTTTTGGTCGCTTTTTGATTGGTATTTGATCGCTTTTTCATCGGTATTTGATAGCTTTTTATTCGCTTTTTTATAGGATTTTGATCGATTTTTGATCGCTTTTTGATCGCTTTTTGACCACTTTTTGATAGCTTTTCTATAAGTTGTTGATCGCTATTTGATCGGAATTTGATCGCTCTTTGAACACTATTTGATCGCTTTTTGATCGGAAATTTTTTATCGTTATTTCATAGATTTTGATCTCTTTTTGATCTTTTATCGCTTTTTAATCGCTTTTTGATCACTTTTGATCGCTTTTTTATCATTTTTTGATCGTTTTTTCATCGCTCTTTGATGCCTTTTTGATCGGTTTTTGATCGCTTTCTAATAGAAATTTGATCGTTTTTTTATCACCTTTTGATCGCTTTTTTATCATTTTTTGATCGCTTTTTCATCGCTCTTTGATGCCTTTTTGATCGGTTTTTGATCGCTTTCTAATAGAAAATTTGATCGTTTTTTTATCACCTTTTGATCGCTTTTTAATCGTTTTTTGGTGGCTTTTTGATCGCTTTTTGATTGGTATTTGATCGCTTTTTGATCAGTATTTGATAGCTTTTTATTCGCTTTTTTATCAGATTTTGATCGATTTTTGATGGCTTTTTGATCGCTTTTTTATCACTTTTTGAAAGCTTTTCTATCGGTTGTTGATCGCTATTTGATCGGAATTTGATCGCTCTTTGAACACTATTTGATCGGAATTTGATCGCTCTTTGAACACTATTTGATCGCTATTTAATCGCTCTTTGATGGATTTTTGATGGATTTTTTATCGGTTTTTGATTGATTTTTGATCGGAAATTCATCGGTTTTTGATCGCTTTCTGATTGCTTTTTGATAACTTTTTGATCGGCATTTCATCGATTTTTGATTGCTTTTTGATCTTTATTTGATCTCTTTTTGAACGGTTTTTGATCGCTTTTTGATCGTTTTTTGATTTCTATTCTATTGGTTGTTCATCGCTTTTTGATCGGAATTTGATCGCTCATTAATCACTCCATGATCGCTTTTTTACCGCTTTTTGATCGTTATTTGATAGTTTTTGATCTCTTTTTGATCTTTTTTTGATTGGTATTTGATCGTTTTTTGATCGCCTTTTGATCGCTTTTTATCGCTTTTTAATCGCTTTTTGATCATTATTTGATCGCTTTTTGATCACTTTTGATCGTTTTTTTATCATTTTTGATCGCTTTTTCACTGACCCCACTTTTTCGAGAAAATCTGTGCGGATAGGTAAATCCCATATCTGGATATCTGAGATATGTATTTCATTCAGGAACGGATGATGTCATTATATAAAGTAAGCAACGAAGACGGCTTGAAAAATTTCGGGATGAATATGGAACCTCCCAACCTCTTTGAATAAATTTTAGATAAATTTTTGTAGGCAAATTTGTCGAGTACTGATCGCTCTTATTATCTGTATTTAAATAGCTTTTTGATCGCTTTTTGATGGCTTTTTGATCTGTATTTGATCGCTTTTTGATCGTTTTTTGATGGTATTATGAGTAATGTTCTAACCTTAAATCGCTTTTTTGATCATTTTTGATCGGTTTTTGATCGCCCTTTTCTTAACCGTTACGCTCATTTTGATTGCTTTTTGATGCTTTTTTTTTATAACCATTTATTCAGCTTTTTAATGGCCCTTTTGATCATCTATTTGATCGCTTTCTTAGAATGGCTCGGTTCGCGGCGTTTTTGAAACGCATAATCTTTGATGTCAATTTTTGATCCCTTTTGTTGTTATTTGATAACTTTTATCGCTTTTTGATCGTTTTTGCTTGCTTTTTGATCAGTTTTTGATCGGTATTTGATAGCTTTTGATCTTTTTTGATCTCTTTTTGATCGTTTTTGAACGCTTTCCTAATCGGAATTTGATCGGTTTTTTTATCGCTTTTTGATTGCTTTTAGATCACTTTTGATCGCTTTTTGAATACTTTCTGATCGTCATTTGATTGATTTGATCGCTTTTTGATCTCTTATTGATCGCTTTTTTGATCGTTTTTTGGTCCCGTATCTCCTTTTTGATCGGTTTTTGATCAGGTTTTGATCGGTTTTTGATCTGTTTTTGGTCGTTTTTTTAATCGGTTTTTGGTCGGTTTTTGATCAATTTTTGATCAATTTTTGATCGCATTTTAATCGTTTTTTTTGAACTAACAATTTGCAGGTGATCGCTTTTTGATCGATTTTTCATCTCTATTTGATCGCTTTTTGATCGTTAATTGATCGCTTTTTCATCGGATTTGATCGCTTTCTCGTTTTTTGATTGGTTTTTTATCACTCTTTTGATCGCTTTTAATCGATTTTTGATCGTTTTTGCATTTCGTCGGGATGCTCATGGAAATTGATGGTCATTATCGCTTTTTTATTTCTTTTTGATCACTTTTTGATCGCATATTCTTCGTTTTTTTGATCGCTTTTTTATCTGTATTTGATCGCTTTTTTGATTGTATTTGATCGCTTTTGATAGCTTTTTGATGCTTTTTTGATCGCATTTTGATCGTTTTTTGATCGCTTTTCTATCGTTGTTCGCTTTTTGATCTGAATTTGATCGCTCATTGATATCACTCTTTGATCGCTTTTTATCGCTTTTGATCATTATTTGATAGCATTTTGATTTCTTTTTGATAGGTTTTGATTGTTTTTTCGATTGTACCTTTTGATGCTATTTCATCGCTTTTTGACGTTTTTGATCGCTTTTCCATCGCTTTTTGATCGATTTTTGATCTGTATTTGATTCTTTTTTTGATCAGTTTTTTGATCGCTTTTCTACACGGTTGTTGATCTCATTTTGATCGAAATTTGATCGCTTCTTTGATACTCTTTGATCGCTCTTTCTGATCTCTTTTTGATAGCTTATTGATCGATTTTTTTGTTCGCTTTTTTATCTTGTATTTGTTCGCTTTGAATTACTGGTAGATTGTCTTTTTCTAATCGATTTTCTGGATGCTCCAGTTGGTCCCATTTGTTCGCCTCTTTGATAACTCTTGATCGCTTTTTTTGATGTTTTTTTTATCGCTCTTTGATCACTCTTTTTATTCGCTTTTTGATCGCTTTTTGATGGTTTTTGATCGTTTTTGATCGATTTTTGGATTGGTATTTGTCGCTTTTGATCGGTATTTAATAGCTTTTGATTCGCTTTTTTATTAGAAAATTTTTGGATAGCTTTTGATCGCTTTTTTGTTCGTTTTTTTTGATCGCTTTTCTATCGGCTGTTGATGCCTTTTTGATGCGATTTGATCATTTTTGATTGAAATTTGATCGCTTTTTTGATCGTCTTTGATCTATTTTTGATCGATTTTTGATGGTTTTTTGATTGGTCGGAATTTATAGGTTTTTTTGATAATTTTGATTGCTTTTTGATACCTTTTGATCGGCATTTCATGGTTACGTTTTGATCGTTTTTGATCGGCTTTTCTATCGGGTTTTTGAACGCTTTTGGATCGGAATTTGATCACTGCTTTGATCCCTATTTGATCGCTTTTTGATCGCTCTTTGATCTATTTTTGATCGATTTTTGATCGGTTTTGATCGATTTTTGATCGGAATTATATCGGTTTTAGATCGCTTTTTGATTACTTTTTGATACCTTTTTATTGGCATTTCATCGTTTTTTGATCGTTTTTGATCGCTTTTCTATCGGCTGTTGATCGCATTTTGATCTGTATTTGAACGCTTTTTGATCGTTTTTTGATTAGTATTTGATCGGTTGTTGATCTCATTTTGATCGGAATTTGATCGCTCTTTGATATAACTCTTTGATCGGTTTTGATCTCTTTTTGATAGCTTTTTGAAATTCGATTTTTTTGTTTGCTTTTTGTATGTAATTTGTTCGCTTTTTGAACGCTTTTTGATGTCTTTTCTATCGCTTTTTGATCGCTTTTTGATCGGAATTTGATCGCTCTTTGATCACTCTTTGTTCGCTTTTTGATCGCTTTTTGATGGGTTTTTGATCGCTTTTTGATCGATTTGATCGCTCTTTGATCACTCTTTGATCGCTTTATGATCGCTTTTTGATGGGTTTTTGATCGCTTTTTGATCGATTTTTGATGGCTTTTTTATTTGTATTTGATCGCATTTTTTGCTTTTTTGATTGGTATTTGATAGCATTTTGATCGCTTTTTGATCAGTTTTTGATCGCTTCTTGATCGCCTTTTGATCGCTTTTTCATTGCTTTTTTATCTTTATTTGATCTCTGAACGGGTTTTGATCCTTTTTGATCGTTTTTGGATTTCTATTCATCGGTTGTTCATTGCTTTTCGATCGAATTTGATCGGCTCATTGATTACTCTTTGATCCCTTTTTTTATCCCTTTTTGATCGTTATTTGATTGTTTTTGACTTCTTTTGATTGGGTATTTTGATCGTTTTTTTGATCGAGTTTTCATCGCTTTTTATCGCTTCTTTATCGCTTTTTGATCACTATTGATCGCTTTTTGATCACTTTAAATCGCTTTTTTATCATAATTTGATCGCTTTTTTCATTCTCTCTTTGTGCTTTTTGATCGTCCTTTGATCGCTTTTTTAATTCAAGCATTCAATGTTTTTTAATCACTTGAATCGCTTTTTGATCGCTTTTTGGTCGCTTTTTTGGTCGCTTTTTGAATGGTATTTGATCGCTTTTTGATCGGTATTTGATAGCTTTTTATTCGCTTTTTTATCAGATTTTGATCGATTATTGATCGCTTTTTGATCGCTTTTTGATCACTTTTTGATAGCTTTTCTATCGTTTGTTGATTGCTATTTGATCGGAATTTGATCGCTCTTTGAACACTATTTGATCGCTCTTTGATGTATTTTTGATCGATTTTTTATCGGTTTTTGATTGATTTTTGATCGGAAATTTATCGGTTTTTGTTCGCTTTCTGATTGCTTTTTGATAACTTTTTAATCGGCATTTATCGTTTTTTGATCGATTTTTGATTGCTTTTTGATTTTTATTTGATCTCTTTTTGAACGGTTTTTGATCGCTTTTTGGTCATTTTTTGATTTCTATTCTATCGGTTGTTCATCGCTTTTTCATCGGAATTTGATAGCTCTTTGATCACTCTTTGATCGCTTTTTTATCGCTTTTTATCTGTATTTGATAGCATTTTGATCTCCTTTTGATCGCATTTTGATCGTTTTTGATTAGTATTTGATTGTTTTTGATCGTTTTTTGATCGCTTTTTTACCGCTTTTTAATCGCTTTTTGATCATTATTTGATCGCCTTTTGATCGCTTTTTGATCGTTTTTTGATGGCTTTTTGATCGGTTTTTGATCGCCTTCTAATCGAAATTTGATCTGCTATTTTTATCAGCGCTTTTCAACTGGTGGAATGGTTTTTGGTGGCTTTTTTGATCGCATTTTGATTGGCAATTTGATCGCTTTTTGATCGGTAGTTTGAACGCTTTATTTGGCTTTTTATCAGTTTTT
>JABUQX010008551.1:0-22966 GCA_015478945.1 Trachelipus rathkii
AAGAGAGATAGAATGGTTAGGTACTGTCCAGACCCGCTTCGGTTAAAAAAGGTTCTATGATGCCAATGCTGAAATCTCCACACCACACAGTTACCCTGGTAGGTTTAATGGTGTTTAGCTTTAACATGGGGATTTAAGGACCCCAGTAGGTACATGTGAGAATCAGATTAATCGGCATTTAATTTAAAGGTGGCATCATCGGCTCTCGAAATTATTGTGTGGAGAATTTTGCAATCTTTGCAACATTTAGCCAGGTACCAATTATAAATTAAGTTCCGGTTCGGATAGTCTTCATTGAAGAAGCATGGAGTGTTTGGTAGTAGCATTTCAGGTAGACGTTATATGTGTCGAAGTATCTTTTTGAGATGTGTGTTCCGCGACGTTTTGTGTAGAGATTTTATGGGGATCGGATGAGGTTCCAGTACTGCTTATTTACTTTGCAGGGGTTGCGTGGTGTCCGTAGGTACGAAGAACGTTTTGTTTGGATGAGTTGGTGAAAGTTCATCTGCTTCAAATTTTTCCCTATGATGCGGGCAATGGTCCGGTGGGTTGCGGTTTATCGAACTTCTTCTGACCGTCTTTGCACTTCCCGTGGCGTTCTGGTGGTACCAATAGCCATAGGACAACTTTCTCTTTAAAGATAGTTTGAATCTCCTGATTCTGTTTCAATATAGTTACCTGAAAACCAAAAAGCAGTCAAATGTGTTAGTCAAATTTTTCGAGACACTATATAATATATACTCTATATTATAATAATATTACTATATATATATATATTATATATATATTATATATATATATATATATATATTATATAATATATATATATATATATATAGTAGTAAGTGATCAAACACAGTACTAGCGCTTTTGGAATACGAGTTGTAGTCGTTTTATAGCGTAGCTTGATAAGAATGATAAAACATGTTTTAGGTAAAGTTATGGATTTTTCATGTTAAAACTTTTATTATTTATTATTATTGTTCATTATTATTATTAATTATTATATTCATTATATTATTATTATTATTATTATTATTGATTATTATTAGTCGAAGAAATTGAGATCAGAAGTCGATCTCTTTCGAGTCGACTGTAGTCAGATCGAGTACGACTCTGTCGCACTCGACTCCGATCCCCCAGATCCGGACTCCGGACTCCCGATCCGCTCCGCCTGCGGTTCCGAGCCCAACACGCTTCAGCCTGGAGTGAACGAGTCTGTATGTTATTATATATTATTATTATTATTTTATTATTATTATTATTATTATTTTAATTATATATATTATTATTATTATTATTATTATTTATTTATTATTTTATTATTATTTTATTTATTATTATTATTATTATTATTATTAATTATTATTATTTTATTATATATATTATTTTATCATTTCAATTATAATAATAAAAAAAAAAAAAAAGAAGAAGAAGAAGAAGAAAAAGAAGAAGAAGAAGAAGAAAGAAGAAGAAGAAGAAGAAAGAAGAAGAAGAAGAGAAGAAGAAGAGGAGGGGAGGTGGCTTATAATATTAGCGTACATGTTGAAATAGTCTCTGAAGTTATTTTTTTTTTAAATGTTATTATTTTATTATTATTATTTATTATATTATTATTATTGATGAAATTATTATTCGTAGAACCAAAGTTTGATGGTGGAAGCATTTCATTAATTTATGAAAATGATTTTTTAGGCTCCGGCTCTGGATCAGTCTTTGGCTCCGATATATATATAGGTTAGAGTTTATCGTAATCTGTTAAATTTGGAGGGGGGGTTTAGATGAATGAGGTAACTCGTTGTATGAGAAGTTAGTCACCCTGGGTCCCGCCACATTAAAGAAAGTCGAGGGTTTCTTGATGGCGAATTTGCGGTGATCAAATAGTCTTGAATTTGAGAAAGAGTTAGTATTGGATTCTGAGGAGTTGACTCCGGCACCAGGTGGTGAGCCGGTGCGGACCAAAGTTAATACAGTCGTATCACAAAAGAAATGGGGTTTTTGATGGCATTCGAGTGCGGAGATCTACGAATTGAATGGTTATAAGACGAGTAAGGGTGTGGCTAGGATCATTTGTGGAAAGTCCCCAAAAAATTGAATAGTGTTTAGAAGGCTGAAACGGTGATACATATATCATAATAAGTTATCATTACTGTTGCCAGTGTTAAATTAAGGTTACCCCCCTGGGGGGGATGCTGGCCCCAAAAAAAACTTGAATATTGACGTAAAGCTGAAACCCGGTATACACCTATTATATAAGAAATATCACATCATTATGGGTTATTAGCCTTCACCCATCGGGGGGATGTGCCACATAAAATTGTAATACTGTAGTAGAAGGCTGAAACCTTGGTACTCCTTCATATAAAATATCATTAACTGTTGACAAGTGTAAATATGTCGAGGGACCTAGGGGGGATGCTAGCCCTTAAAAACTTGAATGTTTGAATTTGAGCGATGAAACTCGGTATAAACCTACCATATAAGGTACATTGCTGAAACCAGTGTTAAACTTTAGTGAGCACCCATGGGGGGATGCACTAGTCCAAACAAACTGAATACTAGGCATAAGAAGACCCAAACCTTGGTATAGCAATCTTTCTTATACAACATGTATCAACATAGATCGAAAAGAAAAAAAATCTTAAAAAATACAAAAATTAAACTAATTTAAAAATTTAAAAAAAAAAAATTAAAATTTAAAAAAAGAAAATTAAAAAAATTAAAAAATATTATATTTAATCTCCATATTTAAAATTAAAAGGAAAATATTACACATATTTTTTATTCTTTTAAGTTTATAACTTAAAAATCTATCGAATTTTTTATTTTCTATATAATCAAAACAGCTCTGAGAGCTCTAAGCCTTTGGAGTGCTGGCGCTCTTGAGCTCTTTAAAGCCTCCGCGCCAGATTCCAATACACTTTGAATACTGACGCTGCATATAACTTGAAAATACTACATTTAATAATTACCAAAACTTTATTTAGATTTTGAATATTCATTTTTTTAACAGTTTGTTCTTACTAAAATCTTACAGCTTATTCTATATTATCAAAACTTCAAGAATTTCTGGCGTCCTATTCTCATACCGCTAAAACTTGTAACGTTCAGTATTCAACACCACATCCCCATCCTAACACAAATCCTGGATATTTAATACACTTAACTAAGTAATAGTAAAGCTAATAAAATACGCGAGCGGTTTCCCATGACACGTCGTCGAGTCCTCGCATTATTTCATAGTTTATAACGAGGAGACTGCGATCATCACCTTGTGTGGATTTCATCGTTCTAAACTGTATAAAGATATGCCGAGTAGGCTTTTACTATTATGCGAAGATGTACAAACTCGGTCCATTTTATCATAATCATTGTTCTAAACTACGTAAAGATGTGCCAACTTGGCGTCTATCTTGACAGTTTCGTCGCTCATATGAATACGATGTTACAGTAAATTCACATAACACCCTTATGGATCGATAATAAATGGCTAACATTAACAAAGTTTATACTTAAACAGTAAAGTCGTAACGAATACATAGAAGACAGGTAGAAAGATGAGAGGTAAATATTCATTAACAAATTAGTATAGGCGAGTGGTTGTTTATTTTTATTTTAATTTCCATTTCAATTTCACACCACATTTGTTTAAAAAAACTTTATTTTTTTAATTTTTTTTTCTTTAAAAACTTTTTGTTTTTTTTAAAAAAACTTTTATTTATTTTTATTAATTTCTTAAAACTTTTTGTTTTTCAAACTTTTGTTTATTTTTTAATTTTATTTCTTTAAACTTTTTGTTTTTTAAAAACTTTTAATTTTTTAATTTATTTATTAAAAACTTTTTTTTGATTTTTACTAAAATTTACACTTTTCAAGTTTTATAACGTAAAAAAAAAATATGTGTTTTTACATACCCTAACCAGGAAATCAGTGAATCAGTAAATAAAACCCCTACCTCCCCTACCCGTCCCAACCTGATATTGGGGTATTGATCTATTGATTACTTGATATGAGATTCCTAGTCATATCTCGAGTATATTTTGGTAAATAGCATTAAAAAATGATGTTTTGCATAAGCTCTCGAATATATGCGAACATAACAAAGTTTTCACCACAATAAAGCTAACATAACATGACCTGATGTAAGAATATAATTGTATAAGATCAAACCCTAAGTATACTTACAACAAGTGAATAAACCGTCAACAATTAAACAAAAAATATACTTATCAACAGGAAAGAATAACAAACGCTGCACAAGACAGTACCTATTCTACGATTTTGGCGGCTCTCATTTGATCCTTGTCATCTTTCGTTTAACATAGTAACCTTTAACCCAAAATTTATCATAACCTAACTAATTATATACTGACACACCGAATATATGCTAGTAACAAGTTTTCTTAAATAAATTTAATTATGTTAGAAACTGATGTAAGAATAAATGTGTACTTAAGAAATAACAACTTAAACACGAATAAAAACTACTAACATGTTAACAACTTAACAACATAAAGTAGCTAGCATCGCTAAGCAAAGAAGTTGCATTTAACATATTTTTAACATTTTGTTTTAAAGAGTTATATTTATTTTAATTTATTTCTAAACTTTTTTGTTTTTTAAAAATATATATATATATATATATATATATATATATAATTGCTGACCTGGCGTGGGTTTATCCAAATTCTTGTACCCTCTTGTACCCTCAGAACCCCTTATTCGAGGAATACTTTCCCGAAAGGGTAAATTAAGATAAAAGTTTATTCACTTTATTTTTATTTATTTATATTTTTTTTTTATTATTTATTTCTATGGATTATTCACTAATGCATAGAAATATAATGTATAACATATTTCCAGTTTTCAGTACTGGATTTCAGCACCAGATTTCAGTATCAGATTTCAGAGCTGGATTTCAGTGTTGGATTTCAGTACTGGGTCTTTTCAGTACATAGTCACAACTTTGGGAAAAACATTTTGTTCCCAGCGTTTTTAACACCAGGAGCAGAATCTTCTCAATTCCATACTTGAACACACACCTTTGTATTTTTGTTGAACCTGATCCGAGTTACAGTTGTATTATTTGTATCTTGGTCTTAGAAAGATCAAATTTCAGCTTCAGACAATATAAGTATAATCCTATTTATTAATTGCAGCATTTAATTTATTATAAGAGTTTGTTACACAACCTTGCTCCAATTTCTAACTTGTAGAATCATAGACCTTCGTAACGTGAGGAATCTGAATCAAGAAGCCTGAATTCCTGAATACCTGAATTTCTGAATCTTTGATTAACAGTAACCACCGAGTTCTTGAATGAATGTATGAAGCCTTTCTAAATAAACATTTCTAAAGTCTTCAGGGAATTTTCTTTCTTTTGGTCACCTTACTTTGCTTATCACAAGCATTGTATGCAGCAGAGCTGTACGTTGTGCTTGCCCCGCTTTGCATTTCCATTTCAGATTTTCTCAGAAACCGACGTTCCAAGAAGGATCAGGAGTTGGACTGCTCGTTCACTACAAGTTTGGATTCCCGCTTATGTATATCAGCTTAATCATAGTTTTCTCTAGCTATTTCAAGTTCATTTGGTAGATCATAGCCATAGTCGTAGTAGATTTAAGATGTGAAGGGGAAATACAAATTTTTTTTTTTGGAGGGGGGAATTTTTTGTTTGATAGTTGTACACATTTCGGACGCCCTTGCTATCTTCCCGTTCCCCTTGAGGTACACGTAAATTCTTTACACTTGTTTATACAACACCCTCTCTTACATACCCTTAAATTTATTGGCGCCCGAACAGGGACTTGAATTATTTGGGTAACGGGGAACTGACATTAGAAAGCAGCAGAATAACATACAGACTTATAGTTATTAGCTTAGTTCAGATATCAATCCAAAAGGGATTCGAATTGGAACCTATGAACGAGTACCCAACCCCGCTCAGATCCTGAAAGGAATTGCCGGAAAAGAGAACAACATAAAGCAAGGTGGTGTTTCCAAACTTCATGCTTTCTGATTCAAGACCTTACTCAGGTATAAAGGTGAAGTTACGGTATTAGAAAATATAAACATTTTTCCTCTTCTATTTCTAAAAACCCTGACCATTTATCATTATTTTTGTTTATTTAATCATTAGTTTTAAGGTTAATTGGGACCTGCTGTAGACCAGACCACTGCTTCAGCAGTTTTCCTCTCTACTGAGGAAGAGAGAAAGGTTGCTGTTGCTGCGGAGCAGCGAATGGATAATGTAGTAGAGATAGATGTTCCCTAGATCAAAGATATTCTGCCACCTAGTCAAAGGGACTTACTCGCTTTCCTTGATGCCGAGGAAGATCGAAAAGCCGCAATCCCTGACCCGCGAACGGTTTCCACCGATCCAGTAAATACCCCGGTACAAGAGTTGGTTACTATCATATCATCACTCGTGGATTGATCTCCTTGCGAGAGCAAGCAGCCAATTTACAGTCGCAATCACTGCAGGTCATAGGTAGTGTTGGCAATGCTGCTGACTTATCAAGCGCGCCAATTGATGCTTTCGCTACTGACTTTTCTTTAATAAATTTAGGCTCTCCAGCCAACTCACCTTTTTCTGATAAATCGTACCGCGCGTAAACTTCCTTCTCAGTTGACCGAGTGTGACCTACATACGTAGCGTACACGGCGATTACACAACCCCACATTACGCAGACCACTAGCAGACTTACAATGTACCACTAACTGTCCCTTGTCGTGATGCAAATGTGCCGTTGACTACTAGCATGATCTACGGTCAGCCGATAACATTGGTTGTTGGACCAGATCCTGCAGTGGTCGGTGGAACCTCTGTACATCATGATAATTCTTCCCAGCTTTTTAGTAATAATTACAGTATTCCCATCAGTCTTTGCAACTTCTCAGACAGACGTTTTGAATCAGTTGGTAAAACTGTTGACCCAAGCCGTTTTGTTGCTTACAGATTGGCAAGAAATTCTCAGAAAGTAAAGGTTGTCAACTCTGGAAAATCTAAGTATGAGGCAGATCAAGATCTTGTTCGTTTTGCCAATTTTGAAACATATTGTTCTTATAATTATTCGAACGCGCCACACCAGTGGTTGCGTTTGTTAAGAAGACAATTGGAAGGTTCGTTTCTCCAATTATACAACCTAATCATAAAGGATGATCGAAATTATGCATCCCTTAAAGAGAAACTTTGCTAAAGTGGTATCAACAGGAGGAAAAGAGAAAGAATGAGTATAGGTTGCAGGCCTATCACGCAACCGCACAGAGCACCAGGAGAGAGTGTCCGTATGGTCACATTGCGACTTGAGCACTTAGCGAAAAAAGCGTATCATGGCATATAGATGAGAGTGCATGATTCCCTAGAACTGCTTTTCTCCTCAGTCTTTTCCCATATGTGGAGAAAAATATCAGGGAATTTATCATTCAGCAGGAAATGGATAACCAGGTTAGAATTCCTTGGGTTGACAAAGTCTGATACTGGTTGATTTTGTGAGTAAATCATCATGCGAGGGATTTGGGGAGATTGGACAATTTGAGTTAAGATGAAAGACGGCTGGGTCCTCTTTCATGCCTCCAGCAGATTCAGAACGGTTGGAGCGTTAGCGGCGTTTACGTTGAACTGTTTTCCATTCACCTCTCAGAAGCGCAGAAAGCATTAGAAAGAGAATGGGTCGTCACATCAGGCTCTATTTGGGAGCTATTATCCACTTCATCCGCACAGAATCATTTAGGGAGTGCTGGGATAGGAAATTGGAAGAAGAGTTATAGGAGGATTCAGAAGAGCTGGAATAATTTTTGAAACTATCGAAGGGTTGATTGGTGGGTTGTTCGATAGCTGTGATAGTTTGGGTACAATCTATTGAGGTCATTGCATTTGTCTCAGGAATAGACTTATGGCGAGGTCTCTTCTGAGTTGCATTTTTTTACATCTAAGGTCAGTGTGTTTGGTTTAGAAATTTGGGTGCTATGTATTTTAACGAATAATCTTTAGTTTGGTGATTATTCTTTTCTTTGAGTTTAGGAACATCTTTTTCAGGAATTTGAGTAATAGTGGGAGACGGACAACGGGACAGAGACACAGTCCTCTAGCGTGAGCTTGGCGACCTATCGGGTAAGTATGGGACAGAGTGTGTTGACAGAAAATGTTTTCCAAGCTTTGTGTTGAATGAACTAATTTTGTTTCATTGTTGATTGGTTGAAAACTAGTACTCGGGTAGGGTTGTTGATGGCATTTTGGATGGGAGATTGGATCAAAGGCTGCTTTTGTACTATTTGAGAAGTCGGTAGTGTGGGCAATACAGGCAGGAAGGTTTCAGTAACTGCCTAAGTTTCACTTGGATTTTGGAAAGAAGTTCTACTTTGGTTGAGCTATATAACACGCCGACACATTGGGGCTGCTGCAATTGTAGCATAAGATTGCCTTTGTCTGGTACTATATTTTTCATTGAGCTGGTGTATGGCATTTCTCCTGCTCAATTTTTGTATGGTACATAACTCCAAAACCTCCTGTTCGAACAGGTAAGACGGGCATTTTAAGGAAGAAGCACTGTGGAGTCCTCCACAGCTTTTGTAGTATGGTGTATTTTCACAGTAAATGTGAAATAATTCTCCCCTGACTGGGCATATGTCATGCGGTTCCCTGCAGTATTTTCGGGGATGACCAAACCGTTAACATTTAAAGCAACGTCTGGGTCGAGGTAAACGTGCGAACGCTGTAACTTGTGACCCCTATTTTCACCTTTGAAGGTGAATAAGGGGTACTAAAGGTCAGCAGTAAACGAGGATTTGGGGTGTCAGGTGAGTCCCGACGATTGGGAAATCTATAAAAGTTTGTAACGGAAAATCTTTTCCTTTGGAGGTTTCCTAAAATGACAGCAGTGTCATCGTCTTTCTGTTCAAAAGAATAAATAGTGCCTTTAGATGTGTTTCTTATTTCATCAGAAATAGAAATAAGAGGAATGTTTCCAAGAGACGTTAATGATGACAAAATAGAACTTTGATTCCGGGTAGTAGCTTGAACGAGAAGTGGCCCATACCTCATTAATGTGACTGGAAGGTCTTCAACTTCTAAAGCTTTTTTAAGGGCATCACTAAGAGGAATGGTTCTTTGCTCAGTATGAGCCTTGGAGGTAGTGGATTGCAATAAATAATATATCTGAAATGATATATCAGCTGGCATTCCCGCAGGGGGAGTAGTATATGAAGTAAACGAGTGAGAACGACTATGATAGGGACACCTTTGCTTAGTTGCCCTAACCGTCTGAGCACCTGGGGTGTTAGAGGCATGCCAGGCGACGAATCGCTGAGGTTATGCTAAGAACCTTCAGGTGTAGGAGAAGGAAGAAAACAGGAAATACCTGCTGGTCTATAAGTATGGGAAAATTCAAAAAAAAAAAAAAAATAGAAACTGTGATAAAGAAGGTGGATTGAAAAGACATTGATAAGAAAAATGAGGGCAAAGGATGAAAGTTGAAAGATAATGTATGCGACAAATGATAATGCACAACAACTGCACATACCTATGCTGGGGATTGGAGGAACGCACAAGGACCCATCGGTGCTGGTTCTCATCGCTTTACCATGCTCAAGGTTGTATATCAAGATCATAACACTAAAATAAGAATCAATACCCCCTTACGGGGATATATAATATATATTATATATATATATATATATATATATATAATATATATAATATTTATATATTATATATATATATATATATATATTATATTATATATATTATTATTATATATATATATATATATTATATATATGATATATATATATATATATATATCTCAAAACAGATATCTCAAAACTACAATAGCTACAGGGAAAAGGAATACATTGCTGGAATGCTGGTTCAATTTTAGTGCGGAAAATGTAAAAAAAAAAAAAAAAAAAAAAAAAAAAAAAAAAAAAAACATATCTAAAAACTACAATAACTACATCAAAAAGGAATAAATTTTTGGAATCCTTGTAAAATTTTTAGTTAGGAAAAGTAAAAAAAAATAATAATAAATAAATTAAAATAAATATTGGCTTTATTTTTTTTTTTTTGGAGCAGAAGAACATAATTATATATATATAGCTTATATTTATTTGTAAAGGTATAACACGGCAATGTAGGGGGCTCGAGCGAGCGGGGAACAGAGGGGGGACGTTTTCCCATACCCCGGTAGGGGAGGGGCGGAGGAAACCCGCGACACACAAAGACCAAAGAGCGGGGGTTCCGGAGACCCTCCCCGGAGGGGGGGAATTAGTCCTACCCGTAGTTCCCCGGAAGGCCGAGAGACCCCGACTCCTGCCATCGTTGCGGTATACCCTGGGGTATTCTTTAGTAAAGAAAAAAAAAAAGCAAAATTTAAATAGAAAATTCTATTTATTTTAACGAGTAACCAATAAAAGGTCTCTAAATAGGTTCTCTAATTATTACTATAATTATTAAAATAATTTTTTTTTTTTTTTTTACTTTTTCCTATCTAAATTTTACAGGTTTTCAAAAATTTTTTTCTTTTTTGCTTTGGCTATTTTAGTTTTTGAAATTTTTTTTTTTTTTTTTTTTTTTTTTTTTTTAAACATTTTCGCACAAGCAGCTACAATTTAGACATGGCATTCCAGGCAAATGTATTTCTATCCATGTAGTTGTTGTAATTTTTGGACATGAGATTGGAATTGGGAAGAAATTTTTGCTGTCAATGGAAATTACATCTTTCCCTATATTATAATATATATATATATATATATATATATATATATTATATATATATATATATAATATTTATTTATATATATATATATATATATATATATATAATATATATATATATATATATATATATATATATATATATATATATATATTGGTTCCATTGGGAGGACAAATAATAATAATTGAATTCAATTGAGAATGTTAATTCAAAAATTAAAAATTAAATTTACAAATTCAAAAATAATAATTTATATGAATAATTAAATATAGGTGTGCATAATTCTTATGCAGAAAGGTATATAATTAAAGCCGTGTTCGTTTTTGCATTTGTGCTAAAAAAATGCTCAAGTTTTCGTTCGTTTTCGTCAACCTTAGCGCAAAATCGTAAAAAAATGCTCACCAAACGTAAAAAATGTCCCTAATTCTGTGTAATATAGAATAAAATTTTGTATAAAATAGCAACCTTACAGAATTAAAGAAATTCCTTACGTTTGATGAGCATTTTTTTACGATTTTGCGCTAAGGTTGACGAAAACGAACGAAAACTTGAGCATTTTTTTAGCACAAATGCAAAAACGAACACGGCTTTGAAGTTCGAACTATTTTTCAGTATGCTAGGAAGTATTTAAACAAAAACTTTCAAAAATCCTAATTCAGTAATACAAATAAAATAAAAAACTTTTGCTGTAAATATAAAAGTATAATTAATCGTAATAACAATAATGATATTCTTCGTTTTGTAAATGATAGCAGGAATAATAATAATAATAATAATAATAATAATAATAATAATAATAATAATAATAATAATAATAATAATAATAATAATAATAAATAATAATAATAATACAATATAAAAAAAATAATAATAATAATAATAATAAAAATAATAAATAATAATAATAATAATAATAATAATAATAATAATAATAATAATAATAATAATAATAATAATAATAATAATAATAATAAAATCTTCCAATTAAATCTAACAGCATCTGTCCATAAAATTTATAAACAGCATAATTGAATATTTCACACTCTAATGCTAATTTATGTTCTAAAATAAAATTCTCTTCTAATATTAATGAGACCAATTAATAATAATAATAATAATAATAATAATAATAATAATAATAATAATAATAATAATAATAATAATAATAATAATAATAATAATAATAATAATAATAATAATAATAATAATAATAATAATAATAATAATGCGTTTTCCTCAGTATTGGAATTAAAAAACAGATGCCGTGAAGCGGAAAAGTATTTTGGGTTTTTCATTAGGTGTGGTGCCGGCAGGGTTGGCATTAAAAACCCCCACCAAAAAAAAAAAAAAAAAAAAAAAAAAAAAAAAAAAAAAAAAAAAAAAAAAAAAAAAAAGCCAAAGCTGCAAGTGTTTTTTTTTTTTTTTTTTTTTTTTAAATATGTTGATATTTTCAACAATTTGAGAGATATTTATAAAATTAATAATATGCAATAATAACAACTTTATTATGTTTCATTATTAGTGAGCCTAGTTGCATTTTATTCAAGATTTTCATTGATATTCCTTTTAAATATTTGAAATAAATGAGAATGGAAAAAAATAATTTTAAAATATAATACAAAAATCAAAAATAAATGTATCTTTAAATTTTACTGTCTAGAAGATAATAAATAGATTCCATTATTAAAATTAAAAATAATATAAGATATTTATATTAATGTATCGATAATCTGATAAAAAATATATATTAATATATCGATAACGTAATACAAATTTTGAGTTTTGACACAGTTCCTTCAGCCCAACGCGAATGAGAAAAAAAATAAAAAAGTTGTTTCCGTAGCGCTTTTTTAAATATTTCTATTGAAAATATACATTTAAAATTTACGTTAATGAATCATTAAAACTTTAAATAATTTTTTTATACCATTTTTGATAAAGAAATGTTTCTAGTTTTAGTACAGCAATTAACTCAAAGGAAGGAATGGAACTACATTATTACTTTTTCATCAAAATGTGAGAAAAAACAAAATAACCAACAGAAAAAGTATTAGAAAATAAAAGATAAATATTATCTACAACCCTCCGAATCTCGTAAAACAGAAATATACACAGTAGGTCTAATACAAATACAGAAATATAGACAGCATGCCAAATTCAAATTTTTTCAAGTGCACTTATAATATTGTCGGTAAACTTGTAGACAGGAATACCCGATAGTCAAATAACTATCGATGTATCTATAATCAATATATATATTTTTTTAAAATATCGAAAGTAATTCGATAATTAATCGAGCAGAATAACTTCCGATAATCATGCAGAACATCTATCGAATATACATTAGAACATTAGAAATAAAAAGACAGTAAGAAGCCACATGGGCCTATCGAAACTCTCCCAGTCAACAGTCAAGCCAATAGAACCAATCACCAAATAACATGTACATGCAAATCCACAAAGCACCCTAAAGCTTGTCAATAACTTAAATAGTATACACAAAGTCTACAACTAAAAGGAAAAAAACTGTAGCTAAAGTACATGGTAACCATACTACAAGCTTTAATAACTTTATAGGAACATGCAGTGTAACCTTAATAACTATTGTAACAAAAACCCACCAGTTTGGCTTAATCAAGATATACTATATGATACCCAAACCATCCATATACATATCCAATCCTTTCTTAAATGTTGCAATCGAGTCGCCCTCAACAACCTCCTGTGGCAAACCATTCCAAAATTTAAAAAACCTATTACTGAATGAATGCTTTCTTATATCAAGATGGCATGCTTTCTTCTTAATTTTCTTACTATATCCCCTGGTCTCCCGTCCGTGCTCTAATATGAAGAATTTATTGGTCTCCGTATTATCAATAGATGTAAGTATTTTGTAGACTTGTATCATGTCCCCAATAAGAAATTGCCTTTCTACAAAAAACATTCCTAACTCCTTCAGAATCTCCTCATAGCTCTTACCCTCAAACCCAGAAAACATCCTTGTTGCTTTACGTTGCACTCTCTCTAGTATATCTAATTCTTTCTTTAAATAAGGGGCTCAAACTTGTGCACAATACTCTAATACTGGCCTAACATAACTATTTTACAGTTTGCTTATAATTTCTTTGCTCTTGTAAACAACATTGCGATTTATTTTGCCCAGCATCTTGCTAGCTTTATTCCTTGCTACCAAACTCTGATTAACTACTTTCAAATTACTGCTTATAATCACACCTAAATCTTTTTCTTGGTCCACAGACTAGGTGAAGAACCTTACACTTTTTACTATTAAAATTCATTTGCCTCTTATCCTCCCACCCAAGAAGTTTATCAAGATCATTTTGAATCTTTATACATCCTTCACTATTCGTAACTGAGGTAGCCACTTTGGTATCATCTCAAAACTTAGAAACCTTGCATTTAAGTCCCTGGTCTAAATCATTTATGCATAAGAAGAACAATAGTGGCCCCAACACTGAACCCTGTAGGACAACACTCTTCACTATTTCCCAGGATGACTTCTTGCCATTTAGTTGTACACACTGTTTTATACATATATATTATATATATAATATATATATATATATATATATATATATATATTATATATATTATATATTATATATATATATATATATATATTATTATATATAACATTAACAATAACAGCAATAAAAGTAGTAAAAAACTAATAAAAACGGAGAAAAAAACAACATGCATAATATTCAAAATAACAAATCTAAAGTAATAATTATGACACTAGCAATCATAATAACAATAACAGCAAAGACAATGAAAACAATTGTTAAAATCAAATAAAAAACCTAAATAATGAAACTATTTAAAAGTTATTTAAACTAATAAATAATAATTAATAATAATAATAATAGATAATAATAATATAATAATATAACTAATATAATAATAATAATAATAATAATAATAATAATAATAATAATAATAATAATAATAATAATAATAATAATAATAATAATAATAATAATAATAATAATAATAATAATAATAATAATAATAACAATAATAAGCAACGTCCGCTACGCTCCACTAGAACGCGAGCGTTCAGGCTTGCCTAAAAAGCGAGCTACGCTAGCATTGGGCCTTCCCCCACTTCGCTCGCGATATATTATATATATATATAATATTATATATATATATATATTATAATATATATATATATATATATATATTATATATATATATATATATATATATGTATTTTATTTATTATTACCCACATAGCCTCTTAATCCGAGGTAATTGGTCAGGAAAAGTATTTGTATGGTTTCTGACCAAGTGGAAGGTGCAGGAATATTTAGGCCCGATAGCAGGCCCTGCTTCAGCGCGACGTAGTCGGAATGCTTGCCACCGTAAGGCGTGGGTTCGCATCCTAGTACGCGGCTTTTCCAATGCGAGAAGCATGAGAAGAGTGATTTTGTTTGTGAATAGACTGTTCTGTTGTATGTGTTGGCTATGGTTGTAGTGAAGTGTGTGTATTGAGATTAGTGTAATACACTATGCCTAAACTGCAATACGTAAATATTGCAGAAAATCTCCTACTTACGACAAATTTTTTGTGTCCATTCACGTGGCCGAACGAGAACTCGAACCCATACTGAGAGGGAGTCCTGTTCCTAAGGTGAGCCAAACGCTCGCCTTAACCCACTGAGCCAAACGTGAACTCATATATATATATATATATATATATTGTGACGGCAGGAGTTCTCTTGCCCTCACAATAATTATGTACACCTCTCATAGTTGCTCTGTATATCAAATTTTACTATTAATTTTATTATATATGGAAAATATTTAACAACCTTTTGTATGGCACTATTTTTTGTGAGAGTGAGTCACGGCAATGCTGCCCGCGAAATGCCTGGCATTTCGAGGGAAGGAAGGCAGTTTGGCTTCAAGATACAAGAAGAGAAGTCGCATTGTGTGTCGGCTTGTTAAAGGCCGGAAAATTGTGTTTGAATATAAAAATTATGATATTAACCTTCACCAATATTATTAATGACTGTGAACTGACCCATTGTGTTAACTGTTAATATTGATACCATTATTTACCACCTGATTTAATTAGTCTTAGAAATAAAAATAAAAAGTAATTACCCCTTTTCATTATCACTGTATTAACTCATCAAAGGGTTATTACAAAGAATGGTGACATCCAGTGTGACATTGAACACCCATACCTAACTGATGTGAAGAGTGTCAAACAGTGAATTAATTCAAACAGTGCCTAATTAAGACAGTGAAGTGAAAAAAAGTGCCAATCAAAACAAAAAAAAAAAAAAAAAAAAAAAAAAAAAAAAAAAAAAACCGTTAAGAATGCCGAGTTTAAAAAGAAAGTCGCTCAGAGTCCAAACGAAGAGAAGCAACGTAGCTATTGTGACTCGGTCTCAATCATCAAGACCCCATCACACTCCCCCAGAAGCCCCTCCTATCGAGGGGGTAAATGAAGAAGATGACGCATCACAATACGAAACAGACTCGGAAAACGAGATCCAAGGAGAGCATGAAGCAGCAAACCTGGCGAAGAGTCACCCTTCCCCCACTCTCGTAGGGAGAAAGGGAAGAAAGAAGAGTCTCCCGCTCAATGCCATTCCCCCCTTCAACGAGTTCAATGCCTTAGAGTGGATTCGGCAAACGACAATGATCTTTAACCTTAATGAAATCATCGATCAAAGGGAGAGGGTAAGGCTTTTGGCATCAAAATTACCAAGCAAGATTACAAATTCGTTAAAACTTCCCTTAAAAGAAGATTGTTATACTAAATTAGTGAAAGTAATAGAAAAACTCTATGCACCATCGCTAAGAACTCAGATAGAAGAAGTCTTTCAATCAGGGATGAGGGAGGGAGAGCTCCCCTCCGATTATGCAGTTAGAATAAAAGAAATGCTTGGATTATCCACTTTCGATTCGATAACAGACAACGATGCAAAATTTATTAGAGAACTCTTTCTCTTACGATTGCCCAAGCAATTACAGATCTCCCTCATGACAACAGAGAAAAACCATGATTTTGAGGAATTAATTGAAATAGCCGACGACATTTTCAACAAATTTTTCTCCCAAAACGGTGCTCGCCAATCCCCCGCGGTGGGGGGAAACGAATGGCAATCTGTGAACGCCATGCGACCAGCAGAAGAAAAAGTCACCAATTCACTCAACAGAGAGACTTCAGTACAGGAGAGGGAGATAAGTCGACTGATAATCTCTCATGAAAAGTCGGCCGAAGAAATGAAGTCACTAGCCAAGAGCGTCATAGAGCTCGCGAAGACGCTGTGTCAGAATGCGAAGAACTCCCCCACCCCCAATAATGATCAAAATTCAAGAGGAAGGAATTTCAACCGATCAACTTATAACAACGTTGCAGCTGGGCCTAGTACAGAAGGCCTTTGTAGGTTTCATAGGAAATTTTTGCACCATTCATTTCGATGTGAGGGTCGATATTGTCCAATGTACACCTTGATATCGCAACCCCCGGCAACTTCCCCACCCCCACAACAGAACTCCAACATTTCGAACCAAAAAAATGGAAAGGCTGGTCCGTGAGACGACTCCCGGGCCAGATGAGGGTGAATATTGGGGGGAACGACGCTTTTGTGAGTAGAGACCTTTGTGATTGTTTACCCTGTAACTTTTGTATGAATAAATCAAATTTTGGGCGGGGAAATATTAATTTTAACTATAGTAGAAGACGTTATTATAACAATAATCATAATAACAGTAGAAATTATAGTCGTAATTATAATAATAGAAATTACAGTAACCATAGTATTGACGATTTTTATAATAATAATTGCTATGGTAACGAAAATATTAGTTGTAACAATAATAATTATAATAATAATGCACGTGTCGGTTATAATAATTTCTATAATAATAATGAGCATGCTAATCTTAATGGCCATAATAGTAATAGGTATTTTAGTAATAATTGTAATTATATTAATCGTGGGTATGATGGAAATGTTAATTATGTCAATAGATTTAAATGGAGTAGAAATATCACTTGTAAGGATGATCAAGGGCAGGGGGGGATTCCTAGTGATTCACCCCCTCCCCCACAGAAGTCGCGTATCACTGAGTCAGTGGGAATAGAGTCATCTTCAACTTTAAATTGTAACTCAATGCATGATGAGGTTAATGACGATGATAACAATAATAATAATAATGATTGTAGAACTAGGAATGATAGTCATAGTGATGGCAATAACGGTTTTGTAAATTCTTATAACTGTATTGAAAATAATAACGCTGTAACATTTGAAAACAATAGCTTTGTGAATGAGTCGCTGCCTCCCCCGACGGAGTCAACCTATCCCCCTACCCCAGTCACTGGGGAGAAGGCGGGAATGGAGGCGATTCTGACTTGTGAATCTATACTTATTGATAAAAATAATGATAAAAATGAATTTGTAATTAATGAAGGGGGCGAAATTCCCTTTCTAAAAATGAATTGTATTAGTTTTAGAGATGAAGGAGATTCTTTTCCTTCCGATAAGCATGAGGGATCATTAATTTTAAGGAATAATGCATGTGACTTATCTAACAATACTGTAGTGGAAGTTTCTGGCAACTCAACTAACATCGTTGCAGCTGTTGGAGATATGATTTTTGATAAACTATATTACATTTCGGATAAAAGTAGCAATGAATCCTATTTGATAGACTGTGGGAGTTGCCTCAACCTTATGAGTGCTTCTGAATTAGATAAGGAGGGGGCCCCGATTGGCAGTGCCAGGGCCGCAAATGGGGGCTGCATGAACATTTATGATAAAAGGGTAATCAAAATTGATTTGGGGTTAGACAGACTTTACAATGTACATGCCTATGCGGCAGATATCAAATTTAATGTTCTCGGCATGCCTTTTCTCAAAGAACACGGGTTCATTATAGACTTTAGGTGTCATTATTTATTAGATCCCAGCACGAAACGTTAGTATTTCTCTTAGTAATGAGGCTTTCGATTTTTCTGAGCATGTTCGAAATTCTATCTTCCCTCTAACCGCTGTCTCTTTAAATATACCGCTTTGCGAATATGAATTAGTTAATGATTTAATTAGAAAGTACCAAGTTTTGTTCGTAAATCCTTATAAAGCACCTAATTTAGATTTAAAGAATGATCAACTCAAAAGATGGCGCTTTATTTGTACAAAGTACCGGAGAAAAGGGGGCGGGGCTTATTTTGACAGCTGTGAGAACAACTTCGTCGCTCAGTCACGACTTAATAGTAATGAAACTATAGGGGAGGGGGGAGGGGGGAGTAAGGATTGTACT
Source organism: Trachelipus rathkii (assembly GCA_015478945.1). Lineage (NCBI taxonomy): Eukaryota > Metazoa > Arthropoda > Malacostraca > Isopoda > Trachelipodidae > Trachelipus > Trachelipus rathkii. The sequence goes on from JABUQX010008551.1 coordinate 19,023, forward strand.
GTTGGAAGGGGGGTTGAAGATTGCACTGTTGATGAGGGGGGAGGGGAGAGAGAAGAATGTCCTTTGAAGGAGGAAATTTTATGCGAGTTAGCGGCAAACTACCCATACCATGTGACTGTTAATGGATCGCCGATACAATTGAGGAGTAGAACCATAGCTCCACATCTTTTTGAGAAAGCAAGGGAGGAAATCAATAAATTATTGGACGCGGGGGTCATTTCGAGGGGGAGAAGCAATTGGGGTTTTCCAACTAGCTTTTTGCCAAAGTCGGACGGAAGGGTTCGTTTGGTCGTTGATCTGAGGTTATTAAACCAAAGATCAACCTCTGACAATTTTACCCTACCCAAGATTAAGGATATTATTTTGCAATTGCAACATTGCAAGTTATTAACAAGGCTAGACGTTCGGCAAGCTTACTATAACGTGCCAGTCAGCGAGGAAACAAAGAAATATTTCACTATTACTTGTCCTTTTGGTAACTACAGCTTTAACTATTTAATACAAGGACATAAGTGTTCTTCTAGTGCCTTCCAGCGCTTCATGTCAATCTTGCTTGGAGATTTAAGGAATGTTTTTGTTTATTTAGATGACATCTTAATTGCCAGTTCGACTCTTGAAGAGCATGTTGCAATGTTGGAGAAAGTTTTGGAGAGATTAAAGTATATGAAAATTTATCTGAACCCAGAAAAATGTGTACTTGCAGTCGAAGAAACGGACTTTCTAGGTTTCAATGTTAGCGAGAAGGGGGTTAAGCCTAGTAAGGAGAAAATCGATGCAGTGGTGAATGTTGCAAGGCCAACAACCATCAAACAACTTAGGGCTTTCCTCGGTCTATATAACTTCTGCCGAATCAATATAGTAGGGGCGGCTCAATTGTTGCAACCCCTAACGAAAATGTTGAAAGGAAAACCCGCCTCCAATAAAAGGATTTCCTGGGAAGTAGAAGCCGAGCGAGCGTTTCTAGAAGCTAAAGCTGCAATGGTGAGTGCCACCCTATTGTCGTTCCCTGATGAAGGAACTGAGTTACTAGTATACACGAAGGTAAGCGAACTCACTATAGCTAGTGCACTGATGGGAGAAGAAGATAATCAGACAAAGATTTTCGCGCTTTACAGTACTATACTTTCTGAGGTGGAAGTGGCACTACCACAATTAGTTAAGGAATTATTATGCGTCAATAACAGCTTACAAAAATATGCTTACTTAATTGCCAATAAGAGAATCACTGTCTGTACTAGCAACAGTGGGTTAATCACAGCTTATATGAAAAAGAGTGCCGAAAAAATTCATAATATTCGAGAGGTGAATTTATTGAATGCCATTTCAAATTTTGACGTTGAATTTAAATTGGTCTCTAAGGCTAAAAATAAATTGGCGATAATTTTAACAGAATTGGCTAACGAAAGAGATAAAATCATAAAGGCTGGGGAGTTGCAATTGCAACTGGCTTGTATAGAAAATGGGGAGTGGGCGTGGCCAAAACAAAATACTATGGAGACGGAGTTACAACTGGAGGAGGAGTTTAGTGGATGGAATTCTCTGAATTCCGTAGTGGAAGGGTTAAGCCCTTTAACTCGGACCTTAAAGGAACAAGACTTACTGGAGTATTATAATAATAATAATAATAATAATAAAAAATAATAATAATAATAATAATAATAATATATAATAATAAAATATAATAATAATAAATAATATATAATAATTAATGAAATATAATAAATAATAATAATACAATAATAATAATAATATAAAATAATAATAAAAGCGGTATAATAATAATAATAATAACAAAAAATAATAATAAATAATAAAATAATATAATAATATATAAAAATATATACAAGCGGTAATAATAATGAGAGATAATAATAAAAACAATAATAATAATAATAATAATAATAATATATAATAATAATATAATAATAAAAATAAATATAATGAAAAAATTAGTGGTTAGTAGTAGTAGTAGTAGTAGTAAGTAGTAATAATGATGTTAATAGTGGTAGTAATGGCGGTAGTAGTAGTAGTAGTAGTAGTAGTAGTAGTAGTAGTAATAATGATGGTAGTAGCGAAGCTGGTGATGATAATGACTTTGATGATTTTGTAATAAATGCTATAACTTACAGTAAAAAAGGGTTAAATGGAATGATGAAGAAAATTCAGGATGGGGTAGATTTCAAAGAGATAGCTATAGAACAGGAGACTGATGGTTATATAAGAGACCTAATAAAGGGGCTGAAAACTAGTGGGTTGAAGGCCTGTTACAAGGAGTTCATCCATCGGGGCGAGGAGCTGTCCTTGGCGGTTGACATCTCCACAGGCACAGCTAGAATATTGGTACCGGAAAATCTGGTGGATGATGTCATAGGAAAAATACATAATACAAATCACTTGGGAATTAAACGGACCTTGACTATTCTGAAAGCGGATTTTTTGCCTTCGATTCATGCATGTAGAAGTAAAGAAATTTATTACAGAGTTGTGATGGTCTGCAAAAATAAAAGCGTTAGAAAGGGATAATCTCCAGCATTCGGGGCGGCAGGTTTACAGGAAGTCCGGAAAAGTTTGACAACCCTCGCATGTGGATTTGGTGTAAGTTACCCTACCAGTATGGATTCAAAATTATATCTGCTTGTTTTTTAAATCGACAGATTTAGTAAGTATCCCTTCGCCTACCCTCTTAGGCAGGCGACGGTCGACTCGGTGTTGAATGTGTTAGTGGGCGAAATTTTTCCGTTCTGTGGCTCTATAAAAAAGCTCATCTCAGACCGGGGAAGCCAGTTCACTGCCAAAATATTTAATGACGTGTGTAACCTACTCAACATAGATAATATTATCACGACGCCTAATTCCCCTCGTTCGAACGGACTGGCAGAAAAATTGAACCAAGCCCTCATAGTGACACTAAGGTGTATGATTAATGATGAAGAGAATGAAGGATTAAAATGGCCTGAAATTTTGCCTTGGGATCTGTACTGTTTGAGAATTAGCCCTCTAAATGACCAAGGGGTCACCCCCAGTGTGGTGGTCCCTTATGTTTCGGGGGGGCCAAAATCTAATTCAGTGCCAGGAAGCTTGTTGCAGAAGGAGGCACTGCCACGGTCAGTCAAAGTGCCTATTTGAGAAAATTAGTGGCCTTAATGCGTAGGCCTCTGGCCCCACAGGTTATATATAAAAATAAAAATATATTTGTTCCGAAAGATCTCCACAAGGCAAAGGCCGTGTTAATAAGAAATCAACAGTACAATGTAGGAAAACTGTCAGAGAGATACTCAGGACCCTTCAGGGTGCTACGGAATAAAAAAGAAATAACATTTATATTTTAAAAGCATGGGAAAGAGGCGTGGGAAAATTTTAAGAAATGTAAAGAAATTTTTCATAACATAACTGATAGGGACGCTGAACCAAGGAAAAATAAAAGTTAAATAAAACAAAAAAAAAAAAAAAAAAAATATATATACAGATAATAATAATAAGGAAACAAAAAAAAAGAGAGAGGAAAAGGGGGAGCTTCTTAGTTCTGCATGCTGTTCTTGGAGTTAGACAATAATTAAATTGATACTTAAAAAAAAAAAATCGTCTTCTTTCATCTATCTAATGCTACGACCCAAACGCATGCTGCCAAACACTAATAGTAGTAGAGAAATTCCCGCGTGTTCTTTTAACAAAATTGTCACAGGGTAAGGGGTTATAATAAGAAGATTGAAATAGTCCAAAACCCCCGAGGTGGGGATTAAGAAGGTCTTTTATGTATTTTGTAACAATGTATTGTAAAAATAGAATTTGTGTTTCGTAATAATAATGTCATGTCACAAGGAAGGGTTGTAATAGAAGAGTTGAAATAGTCAAAACCCCCGAAGTGGGGATTAAGAAGGTCTTTTATGTATTTTGTAACAATATATTGAGAGAATAGAATTTGTGTTTCGTAATAATAATGTCAA
>JABUQX010008552.1:2500-7500 GCA_015478945.1 Trachelipus rathkii
AAGATAATGGGTAACTGCCTGAACAAGTTTTCAATGCTGATGAAACTGGGATTCTCAGGAAAAAAAATGCCAGATCACACATACATTTCTAAAAATGAAAAGCGAGGCCCAGGCTTCAAAGCAGCAAAGGATCGCGTGACAATATTATTTTGCTGCAATGCAGCTGGCCACTTAATAAAGCCTGGCTTCCTTCATAAGTCAGCAAACCTACTTTGTATGACAGGAAAAACAAAAATCTATTGCCAGTCTTCTGGCAGTCCAATAAAAAGGCTTGGGTCACAGTTGATTTATTTAAAGACTGGTTTCATAAGTGTTTTGTTTCAGAAGTCAAGAGTTACCTTGAAAATAAAGGAATGTCATTTAAAGGGTTGTTAATACTTGACAATGATGGCGGTCATCCAGAAGGGCTTAAAAGCTGCCAATGAGAATGTGAAGTTTGTTTTGTTTCAGCTAATACTTTAATTCTTCAGTTTAGATCAAGGAGTGAATCGATGTTTCAAAGCTAATTACATAAAGATAACAACATTCACATGGATTTGTAATTTTCTTGATGAGGATTCAAATGCAAACGTCATGAACTGGAGGAAATCTTTAAATATTGCAGACTGTGGTAAAATTAATGTTAAGGAGGATTTCAAATTTAAACCACTCGGTTAAAACGCTTGCTGGAAAGACATATTGGTGAATGGCGTTTTACAAGATTTTCAAGGAATTTTCAACTGCAGAGAGGAAGTTGCAAACATTGTTGGCAATTGCTCATGACGTTGGTGGTGATTGGATTTGATGAACTCACAGAAAAAAATTTAAGAAATAATTGAAGGGAATAAGGAGACATTAACGAATGATGTGTTAGCTGAACTTGTTAATTCAGTTTCTGATACTGAAGATGACGATGAAAAAAATGCTGTAGTAAATGATTGGGATTTAAATACATTAGGTGAACTGTGTTTCGTATGACAAAACAGTCAAATAATTTCATTATCGTCAAAGATCCTTCAATGGAATGCAGTCTCAAAATTAAAAGAGAAATTGAAAAATGATTTAAAACCATATGAAGAAATATTTGGTGAGCTAAAAAGGCAAAAGCGTCAATTGCCGATAACGATGTATTTCTCAAAAAGGCAGCCTATGCAATCTACAGATTCGGAATCGCCTTCATCTCCAACTCCTTCAACTTCATTTACACTTTGAAATAAAATATTTTTGTGCGCAATTGGATTAACGATTAACTTTAAAATTTTATGTTACAATACTTAGACTATTAAATTAAATATAAAAAAATATTATCTCCAAATTTATAAAGGTTTATACATTGGATATTTTTTCTTGTCATTAAAAAAACTTTTTTTTGTTCAATTTAAGATATGTTAAGTACAGTACTGTAATGTAATAAATATCCTACTAATTATAACTAGTCAATAAAATATGTTTATATACTATACTGTAAATAACATTATATATACAAATTTATTCAATTATTAAGGATAAATAAAATACTGCTGATATTTTATTCACCTTTTATACAAAGGTAAAGAATTTTAAATTAATGAGTTTTTCAAGGGAGTTAAGTTATAATGCGATGTCGCCTATGACCGCGGGGGTCACTTAATTTAACCTAAACGCCCAGGTTCTACGAGGGACAAACTATAATATAATATATATATATATATATTTATATATAATTTATTATGTATATATATATTATATATATATAATATATATATATATAATATATAATATATATATATATATAATATATATATATACATATATATATATATATTATAATATATATATATATATATATATATCTATTATATATATATATATAATAGTATATATATATATTATATAGTATATTATATATATATATATATAAATATATAGTATATATATATATATAATATATATATTAGGGATGTGCCGATAGTATCGGTATCGGAATACCGAATACCGAATATTCGGCTAAAAGTATTCGGCGAATACGCGAATATTGCGGCCGATATCCTTCGCTATTCGCCGAATAGTTATTGTCAAGTTCCGGTCTGCATTTGGGAAAAATAAAGAAACTTACACTGGTCAAACAAAAAAAGGTGAAATTTTCTTGGATGGACTTTTGTAGCAGATATATAGTAATTCGGAGGTGCTGGTTCCATATATATTCTCGGATTTGCTGTATCACATCCCGTTTTCGTGCAATCATGGATCCCTATTTTTGAATATTCCCTAGGAATGACAAATTCATGTGCGCACTACGTAGGCTCTGTATAGACGTTACCTTTCGCATATATCTACAGTAGCAGCAAGTTTAATGCGGTCGATATTCGGAGCATGTGGTAACTTAGTACGTCTACATGTATGGATGCAAATGACCTGGATGATGTCTATCATCCATTTGAAATACAGTCGATGGTCCGTCATTGTTCACCAGGGTGAACTGAAACGATCTTGTATGAGAGTTGTATTTGGCCGAAGTTGTCCTGAGCTGTTTGGCTTCGAGGTTGCATGAAGAATGACTACTGGACCATGGCACTGGTGTCTCTTTTTATCATAACAGAGAAGCAAGAGGCTGTGGAGGCTCTTCGCAGTCAGATGGTAACCTTGTGTATTGCAGTGGAGTTGCAGGCCTACTACTCGCTTTGGGACTCCCAGCATACGATGCAGGGGAGTGGCGACTGTTTATTGACACTTTCAAGACAGGTTTAAAGTGTGGTTGCTGTTACACAAGGCAATATTTGATGCTATCGGTTTCCAGTAGGGTACTCGTATGAATGAGAGAGGAGTATGCAAAATCAAGACAGTTTGGAGAGGCTACAATATGCAGGTACATGGATGGTAAATATGCTCGACCTCAAATGGTAGAACATTTTTGCCTTCGATTAGCAAGCAGGTTTAACGCAAATATTCTGCTTTCCTGTGCTATTGGGACGTCAGGGCGGCAAAGGATCACTGGACAAAAAGAGAATGGCCACCGACGCCAGGTGACGGGAACATCGTACGTGAACCACTTGTACAGGGAGAAAACATCATCAACTTACCTCCACTACACATAAAACTTTGGTTTGATGAAACAATTTGTGAAGGCCGCTGGACCATGATGGTGAATGCTTCCGCTATATATCCTCAACGTTTCTTGTCTGAGTGAAAGAAGAAACAAAGCTGGAATTATTTGATGCCCACAATGAGGACACTGGCTCCGTGATGGCTGCCTTTGCTACAACAACTGACTGTGTTAGAGGACAAGAGCGTGAAATGCTTTTTCAGATGTAGCACAGAATTTCCTGGGGAACAGGAAAGCCGAGAACCACTAACATTGTACAGGAACTGCTAGACAGTTTTCATTCTCATGGATGCAGAATGAGTATAAAGTTGCACTACTTAAATTCTCACCAGGAAAATTTCCGGATAGCCTAGGCGATGTTGATGTTAGTGATGAGCAGGGTGAACGCTTCCATCAAGATCTAAAGTTGCATGGAAGGACGTTACCAGGGCAAGTGGGATAGCAATATGATGGCGGACTATTGTTTGGCTTGAGTGAGGATTTAGACGCTAGCACAGTAGATTTCTACGAAGAGAAAGTTCTACAATCGTAGGTATGTTTTAGCATTAACTAAACGCCATTCTTTCTATTACATTCATTGTTGTCCCATATTACTCTTTATTCATAGTTTTATTAAATGTTTAACATATATCTATCAAAGACATGTATCATATCATTGCGATTTGTTTCTCTCCCTTCATATATCCAATATATATATATATATATATATATATATAATATATATATATATATATATATATATAATATATATATATATATATATAATATATATATATATATAATATATATATATATATATATATATATATCCCAATAATTGTTATAGACCCACTTGAAAAAGGTAAAAATCATAAAATTTTACAAATCTGTGTTACACACAATATCTCACAAAAGCGATGTGATATGCAAAAACCGATTACCTTTTTGGAATCAGCACATCAATAATCAATTGCAAAAACCGTCCAAGAAATTTCATGTTTTCCAGTGTTATTTACAAAGTAATAAAACAAAAGTTAATAACTATTTCTTACCTATAACAAACCATTCACATATTAAAAAATAATTAAATGAAAATTGAAAAAGTTTCGGTAGTTTTCAGATATTAAACTTAACTTCATTTGAATAAGCTCTAAGGTTAAATGACAGAACATTAGCATTTCTCCATTTTCAGGGGATAACCTATTTCGTGTGGCTTCATAAATATTTCTTCCTGTTCTAATATTCTTTTACTTTCGACTGATGACGGTGGAGCTAAAAGGGTATTTTATTACTAGTTTTTTTCACAATTTCATAAAACTATTTCCAGTCTTTTTCCACCAATTGAAGGGATATAATTGTCTTCACTGGTCAAAGTAGGCAACTTATATATTTGTTTATTTCTTGATGCTAATTCCGTATGTAGCCTTTTTTTACTTCATGTACATATTCACATCGTCAGAAGAATGGGGACTTTCTTTTTTCACTCTCACTTTCCTTTCCTGTATGACGATTTTGGATGCGACAATTTCTTTAAAAACAATCCATTAAAGAAGTGAAATGGACCTTCAGCTTCACTTTCCCCAATACGTGAATCATCGTCAGCAGAGAGTCCAATAGCTAAAGTTTTTCATGTCATTTCTTTTCCATGCCCTCAACGACCATGATTTTTTTTACTGATTGCATTCTGATCATGTTGAAAATTAGCTGTGAATCGCAAGATTCTAAGAAAGTAGCTAACACACAAAGATTTATCACATAAAACTTAGAAAGTTTTTTCTACTGATTTCTTAAGCTCTTCAACGAGTGTAAATATTCCACTAAAGCTTTTGCTTTTAATTGCTTTATTTAAAAATAGATAGATTTATTGCTAAAAATGGAAGGGATCACTTGGGCGACTGTTACTTCAACACGTTTAATGCTTGTTTTAATGATGTTGTCAAATGGCTCAAGTAAATGGAAT
>JABUQX010008552.1:15000-57500 GCA_015478945.1 Trachelipus rathkii
AAAAACCAAATCATCTGCATATAATATGCAAGGGCACCCTCCCTCACCTCCATTCTCCCATCCATTTCAACACCATCTCCTGCCCTCCCACCTCTAATTCTTTTCATAACCCTATCCATATGTAAAATTGAATAGCAAGGAGACATAAATTCTTTCTGTATCCTTTTCGTTGAATAGCAAAGACATAACACATCCCTGCGCCTCACTCCGCTATTAACACTAAGCCAATCACTCGACACCATTTATTCGTACTAATTCCCAATGTTAATTACCAGCCACCTTCCTGTGTTCTGCAACTTTCCTACTACCTCTGCCTTATCGGTTTAGTGTTAACATGCCCTAAATATTTAAACTCAGACACTTGTTCCGGCTGCTCACCATCTAACATAACTTCACGCCGAGGACTGTCTCATTCTGTATAACCTTACTCTTATCTGTTACTCTCAAACCCCTCGCACACACCCTGCAAATCTCTCCTACCGTCTCTTAGACTGCTAGTTCACCACACAAGTCAATAATCACATATAATAGGTACACCTCCGCCTCATTCTCCATCATTTCAACTCCATCTCCTGCCACTCCACCTCTAATTCTTTCATAACCCTATCCATATACAAATTGAATAACCAAGGAGACAACAAATCCCTGCTTCACTCCGCTATTAATATTAAACCGATCACTTTCGACACCATTTATTCTTACACACGCTTTATCGTCATACATACTTTTGATTCCACTCAAGCCTACCACCACACCATATATCACTAACACCTGTCATAGAGCTTTCCTATTAATTCTATCAATACGCCTGTTGCAAATCATAAAACCTAAATACAATTTATTCTTCTTCCTCATTTTCTCACTCATTTGTTTCTGTATATATTTCTCTCTCTCTCTCTCTCTCTCTCTCTCTCTCTCTCTCTCTCTCTCTCTCTCTCTCTCTCTCTCTCTCTCTCTCTTGCATTTATATATATATATATATATATATATATATATATATATATATATATATATATATATATATATATATATATATATATATATATATATATATATATATATATATATATATATATATATATAATATATATATATATATACAAATATATATATATATATATATATATATATATATATATATATATATTTATATATATATATATATATATATATATATATATATATATATATATATAATATATATATATATATATATATATATATATATATATATATATATATATATATATAACTATATATATACAAATATATATATATAATACATATATATATATATATATATATATATATATATATATATATATATATATATATAACATATATATATACTATATATATATATATATATATATATATATATATATATATATATATATATATATATATATATATATATATATATATATATATATATATATATATATATATATATATATATATATATATATATATATATATATATATATATATATATATATATATATATATATATATATATATATATATATATATATATATATATATATATATATATATATATATATATATATATATATATATATATATATATATATATATATATATATATATATATATATATATATTATAATAATAATATATAATAATATATATATATATATATATATATATATATATATATATATATATATATATATATATATATATAATATATATATATATATATATATATATATATATATATATATATATAATATATATATAATATATGTAATAATATGTATGTAATAATAATAATAATAATATAATATATATATATGTATATATAATTTTTATTTTCTATTTGCATTATTACTTGCACTGGACAGATTTGATAATTATCTACTTTTTCGATAAAAAATGGAGAAAATTTTAGCATTTGTAAGTTTAAATTAATATTCAATTATGAAATACCTAAATATTAAAGGTTTGATAATAAATAATGCTTGATGAATTAAGGTGAAATGTTTGTTTAATTTAGTTAAATAATTAATTAATTAATTGCTTTTTATTAATGTTAGATCAAAACCTGATCTAATTATTCGCTATGGTTCAAAAATTATTTGAGAAGATTAGAAAATAGGGAAGCAATGAAACATTGAAATTTTATTTTTATTATTACCGTCATCATCATCAATGTTATTGTTATTATTATTACTTATTATTTTTCAGTGCACAAAGATAACTACGAGAATATATATTGTGTTGTGAGTGGATACAAAGACTTTATATTGCACCCACCAACAGATGCACCATGGATTCCATACAAACTTTATCCTCAAGCGTGTTACTGCAGTGACTCAGAAGGAAATTTTAGAATCGAAGCTGTTGAAAATTCTCCTTGTGTTCCTTGGATTTGTATCGATCCCCTTCATCCTGATATTGATTCTTATCCGCAGTATAAAAACGCTGTTCCTATTAGGTGTCGTTTACAAGCTGGAGATGCTCTGTATTTACCTTCTCTTTGGTTTCATCATGTTAGTCAGAGTCATGGATGTATTGCCATAAATTATTGGTATGATATGGAATATGATATTAAATACAATTATTATAAACTTGTTCAAAATTTAACTTGGAATAAATTACTTGAAGAATGATTACATTTGAATAATTCGAGCCTTATTTATTTTGTTATGATGAGGAAGCCCACAGAACAACTTTTAATATATATTTCTTAATTTTCCCACGTTACATAAATCGAAACCTTATCAGAATTATAAATAGACAACACATACATACGTGCATTAATGGCGCTAAACTCACATTCATCTGATATCGTCTTTATATGTTACAGCTCGCACAGAATCTCTCTCTCGTCACACAATGTTGTCATTCCTTTCAAATTAATTATGAATTCAGATTTCTATATTACAACTCCACTTCCATTCCCTAAATTTGCTTTATACATAAAACGTGTCAAAAGGACTCATGCTTCCTACTTCTTAAAATGACGAAAATAAAAAGATCAGTTATTTACACACTATAATCTGACTAAACTACATCGGCTACATGTCTTGCAAATGCATATTTCCTACAAGGAGCAACTATTTGCTGAAACCATTAACCTGATGGGGATATCATTCATTATTATAACGAAAATATCATCGATAACCGATATACGAAAACTAACGATAAATTTATCGCCTATGAGGAGTTAACCGATAAATCGATAAATCCTAAATTCCGAACTTGAAATAACGATATTGATATTTTAAATAAAAAATCGAGAAATCCAAATTTTTATTTTTTATTGTAAATAAAAAATCTTGGTTAACCTTTCATTTATGGATAATTCCTTTAGACTATTTGATTTTATTACAGGCGTAGTAAGGTAAAATAGTTTTATGTTACCATGTTGTAACTATTTTATCACTATAAATAATATAAAATAATTTAAAGGACTTATCAATTCAGTTCTGCAGCATTTGCATGTTTCCCTTCATAAACATGAGCATGTTAAAGTTTTCATCTGACAATGAACTCCTCTTGGCTCTGTAGATATCCTTGCCAAGGGAGAACAATCTCTCCACTGAGACGAGGAACGGTATTGCAGTGTTGTACCTCAAGAAGAGATTAATGAGCACCTTCTCACTGTTGAAAGCTGGGTCTGCCAGGCTGCCTGCTGTCTGTCGATTTGGCCTGCAGACACACCTTTACAATGCGAGCAGCTTTGTACTTGGTTGACCTTTGATGACCCTGACCTTCAGTGTAATCATCTACATCACAGATGCTGGAGTAGTAGTCCGCCGTCTCCATGTCCTTGGCCTTGCTGCTGCTGGGTTACTTGCTGGCGTGTCTCCAGGTCAGCACGCGCAAAGTAACGGCCTCACCTCGCAGGCATTGGACCTGCTCCTCTGGCTAAATAAGTTGTTTCATCAAAAAGCCCTCATTTCTACTCAGGCGAAACTTAAGGTGCAAGGCAATGGCCAGAAGGCACTCCTCATCCTCAAAGGTGCTGGCGAACCTCCTGTCTATGGCAGTAAGGAGGGTGTTGACCAGGGGCTCGGAGAACCGGAGATTCATGTTGGTCTTCAAGTCGACAAGCTTCTTGTTGGTCACAATGAGGGTGGAGATCAGGCAGCCCAGGTAGCACTGCATCTCTCCTTGGATCTGATCCAATTAAAGGACTAAATACTGAAAACAATTGAAAGAGAAAAATTATTAGAAAATTATATTACAAAAGAAAGACTATAAAAGAAACAAACTCCAATAATTGTCTAATTTGTAATTTAGTTTATTTACCTTAGCATATTCTAACATGATGTCAATGTCTGTCTGGATAAGCACTGGAAGATTTCTCTGCTGGATCGTGCATTTGTTCAGTTCCTCTTTCTTCTCCTATAATACTTTGTTAAGGATCACCAGGCTGTCATAAAGGCTGTTCCACCTTCTTTTGGTGGGAATAGTAAGCCGCCTATTGATCGCCTTGCACAGACTGTCTGCAAACACTGTACTCGTTCCTGAAAATAATAGTTTTACGTTATTACATACTCGTTATTTTATCTCCTTTTCATATATTTCCTGAAATATTTATCTTTTTTTTCTTTAACCCTTTAATATTTATTAACATAAATTTCATTGTTTTTCAAACATTTTTACTACTCGTGACTAATCGGGTCAAACAACTTATGACTTACCTTGCTTGTTCCACAGCGTCTGTGCTTTCGCGATTCCTCAATGCTTTCTTGAAGGCTCCAGGCATATGTGCTTTTCCATCTCTACTATGTCGGCGCTGGCGATCAGATTCAATGTGTGCGCCGCACACTTATGCTGCCTGGATAGCTTGATGATGGCGTCCTTGCTGCCCCTCTCAATGTCATGAAACGCGATAACCTGCAAAAAAAAAAAAAAAAAAAAAAAAAAACTTACTTGTTAAATTGTTATAAATGCATAATTTTTAAAAATCTTTAAATCATTCTTTGAGCACATGGTATTCCTTTACATTCTACAAGGTTCAACTGCTTCACAATGAGAATTCATTATTCAGTTTGTTGTTATACACCACCTCTAGCTCTAAGATCCCTTGGTTCTCTGGAGGGTCAGCAATGAGCTCCCTCCTCCTGGGCATCGGCAGGCTCAGGAGCGCTAGCCTGGGGGTCATTCAGATCAGAGCCAAATTGGCATAAATGGGCATGTCGAAAATTGGCAGCATTGTCTGTGGATCAATCTGAAACCAAATAAAACAGAAAAAAATTTGTCTTTTAATTTTATCATTATTTATTTGTTTAAGCGATCATTTTATGCTATCAGTCTATCGGTAATCGCTACTTTACTAAAGTTATAATATTCAATAATTTTTGAAACATAAAAGTATAAGAAACTTACATGGTGACCTTGCTTCTATCCCAAACTGGCATGTGGATCTTTCTCCATATCATGGGTGTGGTCCCCATGAATCATTTCGTCGCAAGGGCAGCAATCTTCCTGTCCCTGGTGTTTGGGACCAGCCAGGTTTAAACCCAAGGGGGGTCATCCTCAAGTACCCCTTCTTGTTAGCTACCAGCAGTCAGCTAAGTGCCCACCATTGACTTGCTCCATCCAGTTTGGCTGAAATACAATATTCATAGAAAATTATTAAATTTTGAATATTATATATATATATATATATATATATATAATAATATAATTATATTATATGATATATAATATATATAGTATATATATAATATTATATATATATATAATATATATATATATATATATATATATATATATATATATATATTATAATATATATATATATATATATATATACGCCGATAAGGCGATAACCGATAAATCAAGAAATCCAAAATTCCGAACTTGTTTCTTACCTGGTGAGACTTTCCTTCATCTCCTCATAGATTGTAAGGATCCTCCTCCACAGTGTCCTCCTGGAGGGTATCTCTTTGTTAGGATTGAATGGGTGTGAGCCATGTCCATGAAGCTCTTGCATTTGCTTCACAATCTAGCAGTGGCAGCATGTTGTCTACCACAAACCGGACAACCGTCTTGTCGACGGTGGACTGCAGAACGCCACTGCCCTGGGCGATGATGATACCAAATGCCTCTAGGCGATGAACATCTGTCGTTGCTTCTTGTTGGTTGACCCGCCGTCTGAGTCTGACTTACCGGACAGGCTCCTGCCGCGACCGCCAGTCCCAACATTGGCCTTGCAAACTTCGTCAATCTGTTTTGCCTTGTCACGATCAATTCTGTTGAAGTGGCTCTTCAGGTTGACCTTGGTATTCTTGCTTCACTTCACCGCAGTGATCTTGGAAGGAGATCAAGCACTGAAAAAATGTAGCGTCGCCAAACTGATCTTCTTGTACTTCACCCACTTGTAAAGGAATGGCCAGGGTGACTAAGGTTCATCCTCAGTTAGCTCAGCCTCAATAGACTTCGCAGAGACTCTTCGGGTTGATGCCGGTACATTCTTTTGCGATGTCATCACTGATTCAATAGCTACTCCAAAATAGTAAAGCACTACTGCTGCTGGCTGCACTGTACTACTAAATTATAACTATGATTATAATTAAAAAATTGCCTGTTAAGATTTAAGAATAGGGTTAGAACAGAGTTAATTAGAAAATTGCACATAAGTTAAGTGTTCAAAAAGCTAATAAACGCTTAAACGGGGAGCGCGCAAGAGCAACTAACACCTCCCTACCTGACAGCTAGTGAGAGACTAAAGCTGAGAAAACGTATATGCGCATAATATGATTTTTGGTGGAACATGGCTTGCCCCTGTTCTTAAATGGAAGCAAAAAAAGGGAAATATCGATTATCACAAGTTTGGAACAAAAAGTATCGCGATACCGATAAATCGATAACGATTTATGTCATAGCTAATGCTATACAAAGTTTTCAAGTCTAATAGCTGCCCTGCAATCTTATAACTAACATAACTTCGTTCCAACCCAGAGTCTAAAAGAGCTAACAAACGGCATTGTTTACCCCCTTGATGCAAAGTGATTTCTATAAATGGGAGGAGATAGTTTTGTTCACCCTTATTAAAATTAATACAAAGATAAGACATGGTTTGACTGCTAGAATTATTAGAATCCCCCTTTTTACATAAAGCAGAAATATGAGTAAAAAGTTTACAATACATGCAAGCGTAATCTAAAAAGCCCCCTTGATTACCCGGACATTCTTCTGTAGCATGCTTGGCACTCGAGCAAAACTTACAAATATGCAGCTGGTCACAGCGTTCTAGCCTAGATTCAATGTCTGTGTAAGATGGACATTTATTCATGCTATGACCTGCCATGCTGCAAAATTTACACGGGAAAGCTGAATTAGCTGCTTTGCTTCTAAAAGGAACATTAGATTTGGCAGACTTTTGAGTAGTCTTAAAATTTTCAAGGGTACCTTTAGAACCATTGGGGGTGGAGTTTTTTTCATTATTACCATGGCCCTTGTTTTGACCACCATTAGCATGCTTATTATTGTTAAATTTATTATATTTAAGACCATTATTATTAGGGTTATTATAATAACTACTCTTGTGTCTGCCAAATTTACTATTCCTAAAGTTATTACTTTCATGCTTGGCTTGTGACCTCTGCATCAGCTCCAAGCGTTTCATTAAGGTAGACGAATTCTCAAACACGTCATTTATACTAGGGTAATTTGTTAGAGTTTTATCGATTAATAAATTGACAAACCTTGGAGGTAATTTATTAACTACGAGCGAACTAATCATTTTAAAACCTGCAGTATCAGGAGCAAGGAAATCTAAGCCATAAGACTTAAGGTCATAAGCTAAAGCCTTAACCTCATTAAGAAAAGATTTCACCTCAGCTAAATTATCTTCAGAAGGAGGAGAAATGTCTAATAGCCTAACAATTATTTTTTCTACTATGAAGTCTTTATTTTTAGAAATTCATTTTTCAGTATATCTAAAGCTATGGTGTAATTAGAGCCTTCAGGACTCAAATGTTTAATCATTTCATAGGCCACATCTCCCAGATTACTTATCAAATGTATAAGCTTCTCCTCATTTGTATAAACCGGATTACCGTCTATTACAGCTTTAAACTTAGACAAAAAACGGGAGAAAGCTAACTTATCTGCTTCATCACCCTCAAACTTCCCTATCTGAATTGGAGGCTCTTTTGCACTCCTAAAAAGATTCAAACTAGAAACAGTTCTATCAGATACATTAGAATTAGGGCCAGCAGTAGAGTTTGAAAAAGGGGGTTCAGAGTCTTCACTGGCAATAGAAGGGGTATTAGGCTTTGTTAAGTTGTCAGATAAAGTGGCAATTTGTTCATGTAAATCTAATTTATAATCAAACATACTGTTACGCTCACTTACATAAAATTCATTAAGACTTTTAAATTTAAGTATATTTGACAAAATACTTTTATCTGTCTTCTCCAAAGACTTTAAATAACCTTTTAATTCAGATATTTTATCTTTAATAAAAGAGGGACTACCGCTAGTTCTTAATCTAGCTATAATTGCCTCCATCCTTCTTTTTAAATCGTCTCGTTCTACAATGTGAAGATTATTAAGTAACTGGCATTCTTCCATTTCAGCCATAGTGATAATATAAAAACAATGACTAAGTGAATTTAATATTTCTCAAAAAACAACTACGTTATAATTTTACTCAAAGTATAGGCAACGTATCCAAGTATCAAGGAAAATCAATAAGCTATATATAAGGTGAGTTATAATTAAATAGCATAAGCTAATAAGAATAATTAAGATAGACGTCCTTTTTTAAAATCTTGGAAAGTTAATAGAATTTACTCTAAAATAAATTCTGAAATGTGCAATTACAGCAGTTGAGTGAACTGCTCTATCCAAATATGAGGATGTCTAGCCTAATAATTAAATTTCAACAAAAAAGGAAATTATAACTCACCATTAGATTTTAAATTCAAATTAGCTTTAAAGATTTGGTTTCCAAGAAATTTTTAACTTGGGAGAGAGCCTTTTATTGAGGCTTAAGTTTATAGTAATAAAGGTAGTTGCTAGGTTACTTAGTTTTGGCACATATAGCATCTGCCCATCGTTGAGTAGGCCAACTCTGTTCAAAACTTAAGTTAAAGGTATAAGGATTTAGAGGCTAGAGAAGTTGTTAGAGTAAAACAGAAGAGATTAGAATAGACCTACGGCTAGTTCCTGCTAATTCAGAATTATAGAGGGTTAGGACCAGATTGGAAAAGGAGACCTTTAACATAAGGGCTCTCAGAAAACAATTCCTCTATCTTTAATAAGGCAAAAAATACTTAGGCCTAACTAGAACTAATGTTAAATAATATAAATGAAATACTTAGTTTAATATATAGTTTAAAATAGCTTAATGCTACAAAAGGATCTGAGCTATACCAACTCACGATTTATTCAATTGACTCTTAATTTTCAAGTGCCTCGTTTTTAAGTTTCAAAACAAACTTTCGCTGTTACCTAACAAAATATATTTTTCAAGAAAGTCTCCAAAACACCAAAACATAGTGTAGAGATACAAGAAATATTCTATAATTTTGTAAGCATTTTAAAAAAAAAAAAACCCAAGTTCAATTTAAAATAGTTAATAGCAACATAGTAAGGTTTAAATTCAGGGATGGCACGGAAAAAATTAATTGATTTTTTCAACTGATTTTTTCACTTGATGTTTTGCTCCAAAAAATCATGATTTTTTGCTTGTTTTGATTTTTTACTTTTTTATATATATATTTAAATATTTTTGGATATTTAAGTGATTTAATTTCAATAGAAATAAAAAATTAGAATAATAATATCATAGCAGGGCTACTCTGTTTCAAATTTCTACACTATCAAAATATCAACAAAAGATCATGTTTCAAACATGTTCCTTTTATTTCTGATGTAATATATTATCAATATTACAAATAACACTCTTTAGTGCTGTTGTTTCGTTGTGTCATAGACTATAAGCCCTATTTTAAGATTTTGAACTCAGATATAGGGCCTAGGGTTAAAAATAATACTTAATCGAACTTAAAAAAAAAGTTTGTTTACAAATTATATTTCGCGTGACGTCATGATTCTCAAAAAATCCAAAAAATCAAATATTGATTTTTTTCTCAAAAAATCCAAAAAATCCCCAACCCTGGGTTTAATACAGGAATAAAA
Organism: Trachelipus rathkii; assembly: GCA_015478945.1. NCBI lineage: Eukaryota > Metazoa > Arthropoda > Malacostraca > Isopoda > Trachelipodidae > Trachelipus > Trachelipus rathkii. The sequence goes on from JABUQX010008552.1 coordinate 25,132, forward strand.
TATTTCTAATAATATATATATATATATATATATATATATATATATATATATATATAATATATAGATATTATATATATATATATATATATTATATATATTATATATAGATTATTATATATATATATATATATATTATAGTTTTATATATATATATATGTATATATATATTATATATATATATATATTATATATATTATATATATATATAATATATATTAGGGATGTACCTATAAAGAATTTTGAACACGAGCCCCCACAGATATATAATATATATATTAATAAATATAAAAATATCTTTTGTATGTTATATATATATGTTATTTTAATATAACTATATATGCTATTATGCCTAAAGGCATATATATATATATATATATATTATATATATATATATATATATATATTTATATTTAAATATTTTAAATATTAAATTATAAGTATATATATATATATATATATATATATATATATATTAATATATATAATATATATATATTATATAATATATATATATATATATATATATATATATATATATATATATATATATATATATATATTTAATATATATATATATATATAGTATATATAATATATATATAATCTTGAATAGTAATTAAGAACCTGCATTAACCTCTCTAGAATGGCCCAAGTCAACCATAATAAATAAGAATAATTATTTAAAAAACCGCATTGGTCCTATTTAGACGTCCAGTCAACAATAAAATTAATAATTAAGAAGCCGCTTTGGCCCCCTCTAGAATATCCCAGTCAGCCCATAATCAGTATAATAAAATAAGAATATACTTAGAAGCCGCATAAGCCCCTATCTAACTGTCCCAGTCAACAAAATATTTATGAAAAATATATTAAATAATTTAAAAAGTTTAATAATTTAAGAAACGCATTGACGCCTCTAGAATTTCCCAGTCAACTCTTAAATAAATAAGAATAATAACTAAGAAGCCGCATGGTCTTTTTTGACTCTCCCAGTCAACCAATAAAAGTTAATAATTAAGAAGCCGAATTGGCCCCTTTAGAATGTCCCAGTCAACTCATAATAGATATCAAATAATAAATAAGAATAATACTTAACTAAGCCGCATGGGCCTATCTAGACTTGACCAGTCAATTCTGTCCAATAAACAATTTAAAAATAATATTAAGAAGCCGCATTAAACCCCTTTAGATTGTCCCAGTCAACTCATAATAGTAAGAATAATACTTAAGAAGCCGCATGGTCCTTTTTTAGACTGTCCCAGTCAACCAAATAAATTAATAATTAGAAGCCGCATTGCCCCTATAGAACTATACCCAGTCAACCCATAAATAAATAATAAATAAAGAAAAATAATGCTTAAGAAGCCGCATGGGCCTACTAGACAACTTCACGCCTATGTCTTATCCTCAAAGCCAAAAATCTACTCCTCGTTGCTTTACGTATGCGCCTCTCCAGCAATTATGTATTTTCTAATTAAGGGTGCTAAATTTTGTAGGACAAATATTCATACTGGCCTAACATTAATATTATGCGACATTATACAAAAACAATTTATATTAGTTAGTCTGCATCTGGCATTAATTTTCAATTTTTAACCCTAGGCCCTAGCTTTGGGGTTCAAATCTTACAATGGAAACAATGAAACGGCATGCCGGCACAATTTAAAATGATGAAATTAAAAAAAAATATATATTAAAACTTCAAATATGTAATAGTTTTAATTCCATTGTATATTTTTATTGAAGTTAAATCACTTAAATATACAAAAAATTAAAAAAATATATAAAAAAAATAAAAAAATCAAAACTCAAAAATCAATAAAATCAAAAAATCATGATTTCTTTATGAAAAAATCACGGTAAAAATCAATTGATTTTTTTAATTTGATTTTTTTCGCTGCCATCCCTGATTTTTTCCGTTTTTCAAATGGATCATATTAGACAGGGTTGGGATTTTTTGGATTTTTTGAGAAAAAATCAAATTTTTGATTTTTTGATTTTTTTTTGATTTTTTGGATTTTTTGAGATTCGTGACGTCACGTGAAATATAATTTGGAAAACCAAACTTTTTTTTTTTTAAGTTTAGATTATATTAAGTATTTTTTTAACCCTAGGCCCTAGCTCTGAGTTCAAAATCTTTAAAAAAGGCCCTATAGATTTATGAACAAAATGAAATAGCCAAACTTTAAAGAAGTGTTATTATGTAAATTGATGAATATCTACGATCAGAAATAAAAAGGAAACATGTTTTGAACTGTAATATATATATTCCATTAAATCGATCATTTTGGCCTAGAATTTTAATATATTAAAATTTTTGGTCCTGGTTATTAATTTCAGTCGAAGTAAATAAATTGGAAGTTGGCTCATAATACACTATGTGTCTGCTTTGTAAATTCCCAACCAGAGTTGACAGATTGGTTCTGTACTTCTGACGGAACTATTTTCAAAATCAACTTAGGGCGACTTCGATGTTACATTGTGGTTATATTGGTATTTTATACATATTTTATTTTTTATTTAAATTTTATTTTATTTTTTTTATTTATTTTTTTTTTTTATTTTTTTTTTTTTATCCTTCATTTTATTTGTTTTTCTTTTTCTATTTATTTTATTATTATTTTTGTGTTTCATATGTAAATTATTGGTTTTATTCTATAATGATTTATCCATATTTTATCCTATTTTTATCTTAGCTTATTTCATTTTCTTTTATTTTCATTTATTTTGTTGTTTTATATATTTAATATGTATTCATAAATATGTTTGTACTTTATTATATGTATGTAGGTATATATCTATTTTTCTTTATTTTACTTCATTTTATTTTATTTTGTCTTATTTTGTTTCAGATATGTATATTAATTTTCAACTTGGATATTCATTACTTATATTTTAATCTATTTATTAATTTTATGATTTAAATACAAGATTTTTTTAAGTAAAAAATATTGTTAGGGTGCCGATGTTTTAGGCTTTACCCACGCCCTGTTTATAAAAAAAGAAGAGAAATCTAACTATAATCTGTTTTTTACAAAACGTGTTGTAATAACTGAATAAATTGTTGAAATAACTAATTATCTGTTGAAATAATTCAAATAATTCACATTATACTGAATTACCTACACAATAATATTACTGAATTATGAGACCCTCAGGCAAAGAATGTAATTGCGGGAAATGTAAACTTAACATAGGCCAGAGAACGGATAGCATAGAATGTGGCCAATGCAAATTATGGTTCCACGCTACACCAAACTGTGCAGATATTAATAAAAATCAATATAGAATGTTAGCCGAAATGGAAAATGTATCGTGGAACTGCAAAAGCTGCTTACAAAACCCGAAAGAGAATACCAATTCTGTGACGGACTTCACAGAGCTGAAGATTATTGTAGCCTCATCTGTTGAACGAATGGAAGAAATGCAGAACACCATACACCAACAACAACAACTTCTTCAGCATCAACAAACCCAAATAGATGAATTAATGAGAGAAATAAAAAGAAGGGAAAATTCACTAGAAGACCGGAAACATCTAGGGGAACTCGTAAAGGAAGAACTTTTAGAAATTGAAGACAAGCGGAGAAGGAAAAATAACTTAGTAATTTATAATCTAGAAGAAGTGAATATTGAGCAGACAAACTTAGAGGAGGCCGAGCAGAAGGACAAAACCTGTAGCTCTGAAATCTTTAAAGAAGTGGGAGTAACAGAGTTTGAGATAGTAAAGGTAAAAAGGTTGGGAAACCGTAACTCCAGGCCACAGCCCATACTTATAGAAATGAAAACTGCTGATCAAAAATGGGATGTCCTTAAAAAGCAAAAAATATAAGAAATAGTACCCGCTTCAAGAATATCTATATAAACCCGGATCAAACTAAAAAAGAAAGAGAGGAAGCAAAACAGCTGAGAAATGAGATACACGAAAGAAAACAAAATGGAGAACAAGGACTATACATTAAACAAGGAAAAATATGTAAGAATGGAAATTTTTACTAAGGAAAGGCAATGATACCGGGCAAACAGATATGGCAATGTACAACAGGCTAACGTTAAATATGATTAATATACAAGGATTAACAAAAACAAAATTACCTGAGATTGAGTTGTTAATAAATACAGAAAATGATATAGTACTTTTAGTAGAAACACATCTCACAGAGGACAGATTCATGCTTAGAGATGACCTTGACAAAATTTTTAGTAATAGAAAGGAAGAGGATAAAAAAGGGGGAGGGTTAATGGTTATACATAAGAGAAATAAGCATATAGAAGTAGAAAAACTTGATGGAAAACATAATGATATCCTTTACTTCAAGGTTAAAGTGTATGATACAGAATATATATTTGTATTAGTATATTTTGCAACAGGAAGCAAACCAGAAGACATAAGAAGAAATATCAAAATAAGAAAAGAGTGCGAAAGACTGATAAGATATGAGAGTAAAAAGAATTTCATGATCCTAGGGGATTTCAATGGGCACTTACCATGGTTGGGAAGACAACAACTTGATAAACAGGGGGAAATGGTTTTAGAGTGGATAGATAAGTTTGAGTTGAAACTCTTAAATACATCTGAAGAGTGTGATGGACTCTACACATGGCAGAGGAATGACATGAGAAGTGTCATAGATTTTGCTCTGGCTAATAATGCTATGAATAAACATTTTTATTCAATGAAAATAGATGAAAACTAAGAAGTATTTGATCTGTCAGACCATAATTTAATCCAAATATATCTAAGAAACAAAGTGAGAAGGCCTAATTATAAAAAAGGGAGATGGTGCAATATTAAATATTATAGTACAGAACCAGTTCTGATGATGAGTTATGTACAACACCTAGAAAATAAAATACAAAATGAAAGAGTGGATACATTGGAAGAGATGAACAAAATCATTAAACAGGCAGCCGATGATACCTTATTAAAAACATACAGAAAAAAAGAAGAAAAAAATGGAAAAAAGATAGAAAGACTTTGGATGACAGAAGAAATAAGAAAGGCAATAAAAAAAGAAGAGAAATTAATAGGAAAAGAAGAAATGAGACAGAAGATGATGCCAGAAATATGCTCTGGGAGCAGTATAAAGAACAAAAAACAAAAGTGCAAAAACTTATAACACAAGAAATAACAACATATGAGAAAAAACTAACTGATAAAATAAAATCTGATAAAAATAACAAGTTATGGGAGAATATAAAGAAACTTAAGGGAGCAGATAGAACCATGAGGGAGACTAAACTTCATTATGAAAATGGTAAACTAATACCAAAGGAGGAAATAGGAAAAGAATTAACTGGATTTTGGGAAACCATATACTGGAAACATGAAAACCGAATTGCAGAAGAATGGGACAATAACTCGAAGGAGGAATATAAAAGACTTAACGAGCAAAGATACCAAAGGATACAAAGTAGGGTACACCAATTTCCAGTACAATTGAGAGAACATATGGACATGGCAATAACAGTAAAAAATTCCATAACACCCATGAATAAACCAGTCATAACCACTGATAAAGTCAGAAGGTGCTTACAAAAGCTAAAAGGGAAGAAGGCACCAGGGCCAGATGGTCTAAAGCCAGAACTATATAAGGCATTAATCAGAAAGACAGAACGGGCTAAGGCCTTGTTCAGTCTTGTGTTGAGTATTCAGGTTCTCACAAATTGTTTCAATAAAGAATTAACAAAGGAACATAAACCGACATCATGGAAAACATCTATAACAAGTATGATAGAAAAAAAGAGGAATCCAACTGTAAAAGATTTAAGGCCTATTGCATTAACTGATACATCATACAAACAATTTATGACATTAATTAAAAATGAAATTGAAGAACACATTAAAATATGTGATGAAATAAAGGAAAATCAATCAGGGTTTACAGAAGGTGCAAGAATTGAGGATAATCTTTTTATCTTGCAATACTGCGTGGAAGAATCATACAGAAGACACCTACCATTAATTGTAGTCTCTATAGACTTCAAAAAGGCTTTTGACTCAGTAAGTAGGGAATCACTGATAAGAGTTCTAAAAGAGTACAAGGTTCACCATGAAATAATAAGCGCCATTGCACAAGTATATACAGATGACAAAACCTACATTAAGTTGGGAAATGAAATAGAAAATGTAGAGATAGAAGTTACTAGCGGAATAAAGCAAGGGTGTACAGGATCTACTACATTATTCAAACTTGTTACTTACAAAATAATTAAGGCACTAGAGAAAGAAAAGGGATTCAACAATGGTTCCATAAAAATAAACAGTCTATTCTTTGCTGATGATGGCCTGATCTTAGCAGAAAATGTAAACGATGCAGCTGCAAATATTAGGACATTACTACAGATAAGTGGGGAATGTGGTCTAGAAATAAACAAAGAGAAAAGCAATGTACTGATTTTTAACATGGAACAACCACCAACGGAGATTGAAGGTATCAAAGTGGTGGACAAAATAAAATACCTAGGCTTATATATAAACAATTAAAAAAATATGTTTAAGGATCAGAAGCTGCATCTCATAAATAAGGCCCACACTTTGGCTAGCCAAACAGGTTCAGTCATTGAGAAGAGCTGCAACAAACTGCTTATAGGGAAAACGTACTGGAAAAATGTGGCACTCCCAGCTATTTTATATGGATCCAATATAATGTGCTTCACAAAACAAGAATTAGATAAGTTACAAACAATTGAAAACACAGTATACAGGAAGATACTAGGAGGGACTAGATACACCCCCACTGCAGTTCTGAGGGGAGAGATTGGAGCATCATCAATGCAGGGAAGAATAATAACTAACAAGTTAAAATTTTTGAAATCAATATCAGAAGGAAAAAAAGAAGTCTTAAAGCACATACTTGGAAAAATGAAAGCAGAAGGGAAAAAATGGTGGAAGACTGCACATGGCTACATGGACAAAGTTATGATAGACATAGTAGCAATAGAAAGGCTTGACAAGAAAGAAATCGCTGAAAAAATAAAAGCTTGGGACCTACATCAATGGAAAGAAGAGATAGGAAGCAAAGAAAGTCTACAAATGTACCGAAGATGGAAAATAGGAATTGAAGAAAGCTCAGATTATGACAACTCCTTCTACTCAGTGATACTTTTCAGGGCCAGATCCAATACTTTGAACCTAAAATGGAGAAACAGGTTCTCAAATGGCGAAATTAACTGTGACATATGTGGAGTTGAAGAAGACCTGATACACTTCATTTGTATCTGCCCAGAATATGAAGATCTTAGAATTAACTCCATTGAACTTCAAAGACCACATGCAGAAGACAAGACCTAAACGAGGTTGCTGGGAGATGGCTATTTGAATCTCACAACATGGAGGAAGTTAAATACATTTTGGGGAAGATGTGGGGAAGAAGAGAAAAAAGGATGTCTTCAACAAATGATAATAACAATGGTGATGATGAAAATAGGAGATAATAATAGTAAAATTGAAAGTAATAATAATAATAATAATAATAATAATATAATAATAATAATATAATAATAATAATACGTGTAAGTATAAAGAATAAATAAATAATAATAAAGTAATTAATAATAATATTTTATAGCGATAGGAATTAGTGGTGTAATAATAATAATAATAATTATTAATAATAATAATACTGTTAAGTGTAAGAACAAAATAAATAATAATAAAGTAATTAATAATAATAAAAAGGTGATGTTAGCAGTGATGTTGATATATCGTGTTACCAAAATTGAAAATTATTCTCTTAAGTGCAGTGAAATTATCGTAATGAATTAATATAGGCTATAGACTTGGCTATTTTGATATCTAACAATTGTAATAATGATATACGGTATATTTTTTTTTTAAAAATTATTGTCTTTATATTAAATGTCCTATGCTACCTCAAATAAATGATATGTCTGTGAATTAGAACAACCATTTATTTTTATATTTTTTTTATAGAATTTAACAGGAACCTTAGGAAAGTGCATGTACTCCTTTTAATCTCATTAGTTGTTAAGTTATGATAATTTTTTTATTTTTATTTCTTTTTCTGTTCTTTATAATTAAAAAAAAAAAAAATTTTAATAGAAATTTCAGAAAAGTATAGTTAGACAGTTAAAATAAATATATTAAATGAACACTCCTAGTCACATAGGGCCAGTTTATAAATGTATTATTTTATATAGTTTTATTTTATAATGATTTATCCGTATTTTATTTTTTAATTTTATTTCATTTTCTTTTATTTTCTTGTTTTATATATAGCTATATATTTACTAAGTTTTCACAAATATGTTTATATCTATTTTAATTGTGTATAGCTGTATTTAGTATCTTTGAGTATTTTTTACATATTTTATTTTATTTTTTATTTTTTCTCTTAAACTTCATTTTATTTGATTTTGTTTCACGTTATTTATTTTATTATTATTTTTGTGTTTCATATGTAAATTATTGGTTTTATTTTATAATGATTTATCCATATTTTATCCTATTTTTATTTTAGCTTATTTCATTTTCTTTTATTTTCATTTATTTTGTTGTTTTATATATTTAATATGTATTCATAAATATGTTTGTACTTTATTATATGTATGTAGGTATATATCTATTTTTCTTTATTTTACTTTATTTTATTTTATTTTGTCTTATTTTTGTTTCATATGTATATTATTTTCATACTGTATATTCATTTACTTATACTTTAATCTATTATATTAATTTTATGATTTAAATACAAAGATTTTTTTTATATCAAAAATATTTGTTAAGTGGTGCCGATGTTTAAGGCTTTACCACGCCCTTATAATAAATAAATAAATAAGACTCGTCGAAGAAAAGACTATGTTCCTTCTCTAGATTTTATTTTAACTCCTTTGTTGACGAAAAGACTATGTTCCCTTAATTTTTTTTGAAGACATTCTCCTCGAAGGAAAGACTATGCTTTTATTCGTACATTAATCACCACTTCAATGGGGAAAAGCCTAAGTACCTTTCATAAATTTTAAGACTTTTTCCTCGAAGGAAATACTGTATACCTTTCTTAGATTTTAAGACTCTCGTCGAAGGAAATACCATGTTCCTTTTCTAGATTTTAGTCTTCTTCCTTGAAGTAGAATATGTTCTTTTCGGTAATTATGTACAATTACTCCCTTATAACAGATTTTTATGAAAATCACAGCATAGACTCTAAAAAAATAGCGAAGAAGAATAAAAAAAAATTTATGGTAATAGTTCGCTTGAGGGTAATGTATCAACATCGATATTTTAGAAAAGATAATCGATTTTAAAATATTGCCTTCGAGGAGAGTTGGCATTTCGTTTCAATTATACAGAATGTGTTTGAATGCATGCAAAATGATTAAAAAATAAATAAAAAACAAAAGTAATTTATGCACACATTTTGAACCTAATTTTAATAATATTATTTTTTTAATATTTTTTTATACAATTATGTATATATTATATATATAATATTTATATATATATATATATTATATATAATATATAATATATATATATATAATATATATTATATATATATATATAATATATATATATATAACATATTATATATACTATATATATATATATATATATACTATATATATATATATATTATATTATATATAGTCGTAAATTGCACTGCTCTATAATCCTAAAGTTCAGCATGTAACTAGAAAAAACTATAACAGCTACACGAAAATAAATATCATTTTATTAATCAGGAGACATTTTTACCGCAGAAATTTAAAAAAAAAATAAAAAAAAATAACGCTTTTTAAAAATTAAAATTGTTAAAAATCTTGAAAATATTACAGTTTTTTGACAATTCGATGATGCCGCTCACTACGACTGATGACGGAAAGTTGCAAATGTTGAATTTTATTTTTTTTAAAACGACAAATACCACGGGTAAACAAGAACGATGGATAGAGTCGGGTTTTCTCGGCCTACCGGGGGGACGACGGGGGGACTTCGTCCCCCCTCTGTCCCTCCGTCGGCTCGAACCCTAAGAAGGATATAAAAAGAAAAAAAATATTTTCTCAAAATGTATATATAAAGCGACATTAGGCAAACTTTCTCCCGAGACTGCAGCTTTCAAGGTCTTTCAAGTCGATCAGAGCCTGCAACTTTTTACTAATATTAATATGAAGATTAATAACTTTTTTTTTAAATTAATTTTTTTTTTTTAATTTCTGCAATAAAAAGGTCTCAATATTAATAAAAATAAATTCATTTACGTGGTATATGTTATAGTTTCTAGTTACATGCCTGAACTTTTCGGCGCATGCTGGCCTATATATAATATATATATATATAATAGTATTATATATATAATATATATTATATATATATATATATATATATATATATATTATATTAATATATAATATATATAGAGAAATACTAAATAGACAAAAGATCTATTTATGTGCGACTCTTTCTTGTCCTACATATATTTCATCGCTCACCTAATTTCAGTTTCAGTTATTTTTCTTTAATTTGTTTATATGTAGGTAGGTTAGGTTAATTAAGTTAAGTCAGGTTAGGTTAGTTAGGTTAGGTTAGGTTAGGTAAGGCTAGGTTAGGTTACATAACCTAACCTAACCAACCTAACCTACCTAACCTAACCTAAAACTTTATTAACTTAACCTAACCTAACCTAACCCTAACACAATCTAAACAAAAATTAAGAAAAGTACCTGAAACTGAAATAAGTGAGTGCATTATGATATAATATATTAATAATATATATATATATATATATATATATATATATAATATATATATATATATATATATATATATAATATATATATATATATATATATAAAATACTTTTATTTATTTGTTTTATATATATATAGATTTAAATTATATTTAATGTTTTAATAAGATTTTAATTTAAATAATAAATTTAAGAACATAAATACTTAACTATAATTAAGGTATTTTATAATATATATGTGATATAAAGTACATATTGGGTTGTGATGGAGGTGCGGACATTAGCCTGTACCTGTGAGATTTGGGTTGATTTCAAAGATGTTTTTGGCTTTTGAATAGATCTAGATAGTCCATTAGATAACTCTGCCTTTTGGTTTTAGTAATCTATCACCTTAAAATCTTAGTTAAGGTAAATTTGATTGGTGAGAAGGTAAAAATAGAGATAGGTTGATAGTGAAAATATTTGAAAAGAAATGAAGAAATTTACCTCTATACCCTTTTTTACATTTTGATTATTAACTTTGATTACATTACACAAACACGACTAAATAGTACCGCTTTTGAATTAGAAGTGAGTCCACAATTGTCGCAAGACATTGTGATTTTTTAGTGAAATTTAGTGAAAAATGGATACCACATGTAGACAAAAATATAAATTCCGCTAAAACTAATAAATAAAAGATACTGTATATACCTAATAGTTTTTAAATCCTAAAATAAAATACTATATCCTAAATTAAAATACTAAAATAAGCAAAATAGAAGAGAAATATGTGGAAGTATATAATAGTTTTTATATCCTCTCACTGAAGAGTTGCAATGAAAACCATGCAATTAAAAGAATTAAATTTTTTACAAATCAGATAAATTCCTGCGAAGGAATTCTTGACACTTGACAGCAGCCTGTCTAATAGGTCTTTCTTTGACTGAATTGAGCTGAGAAATTTGATTCTGTTGAGAGTCAAGTTGAGGTGAATTTATACCTGAAGTTGAAGGTTGAACATCTACAATAGCAGTATCACTATTACTTTGAATAACTGAATTTGAATTTGATTGATGAACTTGATCTGTATTTTCATTGTTTTGACCATCTGAATTGGAGAGATCACTGCTTGCTTCAGCATCAGTTTCTCCACAGGAGACAGAGTGGGTAATAGATAACTCCAATGGGTAGATATGACAAATAGAATAGTGACAGGTTTGTCCATCTCCCTTTTTAATAACACACTCCTGATCTTATCGTCATCACCAACAATGACTTCCAGAACTCTACCCAAAAGCCAGAAGGGTCTAGGCTTATTTAGGTGTGTGTATCAGAACTATATCTCCAACCTTAATTCTGTTGCGCCACTCTGACTAGCATAGAGATTTCTACGTAGTCTGCGGCAAATGTTAATAGCGTTAAGACTCATACCCATAAATTTCCCTGAAAAGCTCAAAACTCTTCCTGAGCAGCTAGAGTTATGGCTAAGTCTTGTTGTGAGGAGGAATTTTTCCATATTGGGAAACTTCATTGAATATGAGGTTTGAATTGCCATAAGGCTTCAAAAAGGAAGTTTGGAGCAATAACTTCCAAATCATTATCTGATGACCTAGTTAAAGGTCTTGAATTGATAACATTGGTGATATTTGAAATACTTGTTAACAGTTGAAAGTAGGTTAAGGTTGCTTTACCTATAGTCTTATAGAGACATCCCTTAACTGTTCGTATCATTCTCTCCCAAACTGATCCCACCCAACTGGAATAGACTGGAATCTTGTAATGTTTGATGTTATTGATACGCATATGTTCGGAGAACATATTTGAGAAGACAAAGATTCTAACAGTATATTTCCACCTTGTTTGAAATTCCTGGCATTATCTGAGTACAAATTGGATGGTATGCCATATATATTTGTGAATCGTTGGAATGAAAGTAAAAAGGATTCAGTGGACATATCTGGAAGGACATCAACATGAATAGCTCTGATATTAAGGCAAGGTGAAATTAACAGATACATTTTTGAAATTCCTTATCATTAATCTTTACAACGAGATGCCCTGTAAAGTCCACACCAGTATGCTCAAAAGGACTCACAAAATTAACTCTATGATGAGGAAGATTAGTCATTTTCGGATATTTAAAGGGTATACTGTTAAATTTTTTGCATACTATACAGTCTGACAAAACATTCTTTACAGCCTGCCTGGCCTTGGTAATCCAGAAGCCATGAGCTCTGATAAAATTGATAGTGGTTTGAACACCCAAGTGTTGACATCTTGAATGAAAGTCTCTTATTATTAATTTAGTGAGATGATGATCCTTGCCAAGAAGAATTGGATTTATCACATCATCATTATATAAAAGTGTCTTTGCAATTCTCCCTTTGGATCGGATTAGGCCTTTATCATCTATGAATAAGTTAAGTTGATTGACCAGCGGTGGAATTTCATCCTTTTTAGGATTTTGGAGAAATAATATTTCCTTAGAAAAACAATGCTGCTGCATTATCTTCAACCAATAGAGTTGGGCTTTCTGATCACAATCTTCATCCAGCCCTTTACTCCTGCTAATGAATTTGAATATTTTTGAAGTTACTTTATAAAGCCTATGCACACTTGAGTAATCTTTAAATGGTAACAAAGACTGAGAAACAACCACAGATGTGTGACATTGTAAAGTCTTTTCCTTATTGGCCTCAGACAAACATTTAAGTTTACTAATAGGCCATTGAGATTGATCTAAAAGAATCCAAGAAGGACCCTTTAGCCATAATGGCAATTTTGAAAGAAAAGTAGAGGTTGTAACACCTCTGGTAATCAGATCTGCTGGGTTTTCAGCAGTATTGATGTAAGCATAAGAAATGGATACATTGTACTCTAGCTCAACTTGATTTTTGATTTGATAAATTTCTTTGAGCCTATTATTTACAAAAACATTTTTATTTTTTGCTCTTCCGGATAGGAGCCATGAAAGGACAATTTGAGCATCTACAAACACCTTTATGTTTTTGAACTGAACATTAGAAAATTCTGATAATATTGATTTGATACATTTGAAAAATAAGAACACAGACAACAACTCTAAAGAGGGCAAAGCCCTAGATTTGAGAGGGGCCACCTTGGCCTTTGAGAATATTAAATTAGAACCTTGACCTATACTATAAACGACAAAACCATAACAAGATGAAGAAGCATCACAAAATACGAATAAAGAGTTTGAGGGAGAAGGTGAGAAAGCACACCTTTCAATTTCAATATTATGTAATTTATTTAAATCTGAACATAGTGAAGACCAGGAAACTAAAACATCAGCAGGGACCTTTTCATCCCAACCGAGACCTAATTGCCATAATTTCCTAATTAATAACCGACCTCTTAAAGTTACGGGTAAAAAGATATTTAAAGGATCAAAAACCTTGGACACAGCAGATAAACAACCAATCCTTTGGTATTTGCATCAGCATTAATTGAAAATTTTGCTAGTTTTAACTTACTGTAAGAGGATTAAAAAAAGATATCAAGAAAACCTTATCTTCTGATTCCTGATGCTGAACTATTCTACCCTCTTCTTCCATAACAGTTCTTAATTGATCATTATTAGAGTCCCAACTTCTAAAATGGAAACCACCATCTTCCATTCTTTTGTTGCATTCATAATAAAGTTCTTTTAAATGTTGTGTATCATTGCCACTAATAATTAAATTATCAACAAAAAAATTATTTAATAGAATCTGAGTACATGCATCATCCTCATAAGAGTGAGCATGATGCTTAATGATATAATTGAGGATGAAAGGTGAGGATGTGAAACCAAAAACAATGGTTGAGTATCGATAAGCCTTTAATTGACCATTACTTTTCCAAAAAAAGCAAAAGCGATTGCGGTCTTCGATAGATTTTAACTTAATCCTGAAGGAAGGCTTGTTTAATGTCCGCTAACATGACAAACTGATTTGATCTGAACCGGAATAAATGACCCAACAAGGAGGACATAAGATCTGGTCCAGTATAAGCTGCCTCATTTAGAGATGGAAAAGAGTTAGTTTTAAGAGAACAGTTAAACACAGGCCTGACGCTTTGTGATACTTGCTTCATCAGTTTTTCCGAGTGAACAGTCTGTGAGGAACCCCAATTATAATTTTTCTCACTCAACTCAGAGGAGATACACTGAACGTCTTCAATAATGACCATCAGCTAATTGTTGTGATAAGACGAGATCATCATAGGGCTTTAACTAAATGTCTTACTTTCAAATTTTTATGAAACTCTATTAAGCACTGCAAAAGCAATGTTATAGTTTGATGGCAACAAAGGAAGTTATATAATCCAATCCTGGAGATCTATATGATATTTTCCGTCTTTAAACTCTATACCACCTTTGAAATTTTCAATCTGTTTCAAATCATTTTCAGATTTATTATTATTCATACCTTCTATACCTAAGGACTCTAATTTGAACATGTTTTCTAATCCTTGCTCTACCTCAGAATTCTTAGTATGTGGCTTAAAGGATTGAAATAAGAATGTACAGGGTTTAAGACTGACATTAAACCAAAGTAATGGCTTAAACCTGCAATTGATTTTGATGTTAGATTTCTGATTTTTGAATATGATTATGTTTGAACAATTGAGATGGATTGAAATCTTATTTGATTATTGATATAAATTAGTAATATTCCAAATTGGAGATATAGAACCATCTCTTAACTTAAAAACAGATCCACTCATACATTTTTCATCAATTCTAGTTGAGGGAAATACTCTATTAAATCGATGCCAATTAAGGCATCCAAATCGAAAAATGAGTTATTAGACTCTTTATAGCCAGAATCAGCCAATTTGTAAGATTTATTTTTTAAATTAATTAGAGCCTGATCTACGAACTTAATCTCGTAACTTAATTTAAGATCCTCATCAACCAAAAGAGGAAGGGTGAAACAAGACTGGTCCATATATACATCAAGAACAGTCTCTTTCAAAGTGCGGGTGCTGATACCTAAATAAGTTTTTATATCGTATTGAGTGCTTTGATGATTCTCTACAGATATATTGAGTTTGTCCAGCACTCTTTTAGAAAGGTAGGACCTCTGTTGAGCCACAGTCGACTAGGCATCGAACTGAAGCCGAAAGTGTACACGACGCTATATAAACAACAAAATAAAAATCTCATTTTCACGTAAAACTAAGACATACATTTGTGAGGGTGGAACTTTTCCTTTGCTTACAAAGACGCTGTAAGAATGACTTCCTTTCATTGCAAACTTAGGCAACTAACACACCGAAAAGTTGCTCCTCAAGTTCCAGTACACTTGATGCCATCGTTAATAGATACTTGAACATGGGAGCATAGGATTATTTCCATTACAGCCTTTTAATTCTTAACTCATAGGTTGATGAAACATTTGCAATGGTCATCACAGACCTATGGATGAACGAAACACTTTACATTGATTTTGAACTACCTTTGATTTTAGAAGTTGGAAAGAATCAATACTATGAGAAGCTTCATTTCCACTAACTTCATTAGTATGAATTTTGAAATTCTGCAAAGCAGAATTAGAATCAGGCCTATTATATTTTAAGGACTCATTCGTCCTTTGATTCTCATTATTTTTAAATTTAAAATTAGTTTTATCCGAAGTATTTATATTTTTAAATTTTAAATAAGTATTATAGGGAGGGACTTGATTGAAATTTTGACCTTTATTATGATTTGACGTTTTAACAATATTTTTGATAACTTCATTATAACTATCAACAAGAGATCTCAAATGAGGGAGAATGGCACAACTTGCGAGTAATTTCTTTGATTACCACATTAGGTAATATTGATAAGCCTTTGAGGCTGAGTACTACTAATCCAGTAGCCTCCTCAAGATATTTAAGGTTATAACTCTCAAGTTCATATATTAATGTCTATATCACATTATAAAGTGGGACACACTAGATAATAATAGTGAGTGGTTGCCTCAACACCAGCAGCTTTGGCCAAATACTAATAATCACTTATCCATCAACACGAGCATAATCTTCATCAATGAGAAGTGGCTCAATAAAACAAGAATCTAGAATCATGTGCCAGTGGTCTAAATATAAGCTTACTATAAACTATCTGAATTAGAGATACGCATAAATCCATCTCTACATATTATTTTTTAAGCAATTGAAGTTTAAGTGGCATTCACTTACAATTTTTTCTGTATAATACATATAATCTTTAGTAACTGTTCAACACTAACGTGTTTGATCCTCATTAAGCAACGTGAGTACAGTGATTCATTGCCCTCAAGAAACCACAATCTATAGCCCTAAGAACAGATTCACTAAAATGAGAGCAAGTATTTTTTGGAGGGGTTGAATTTTGATCCCCTTTAAATTTTAATTCACTTAATTTTGATTTAATCGAACATTGGTACTGAATCTGACTACACAACTCCTTATTATGAAACTCAGGAATGAGGGAGTCAATTTCGTAACTGATAAATTTGCTTATAAAACCTTCATTTCAAAATTTAAGAGTTCCTTAGATTTACAGAAAAATTTAAGTGAATCCATTAAACTTCATTGCTTAAAAAATAAATTAAAGGGATATGCGTACTCCCTAATTCAGAATCTTTCTATTAGTGATAATAATTATAATAAAGCTCTTGAACTTCTAGATAAAGAGTTTTTAGATGAAAATTTTCTCATTGATGAAATTATTAAAAAGATTATATCTTTAAAACCAGTATTTGACCCAACATATAATGCGACTAGGGTTTACTTAAATGATATCAGGACATTAATATATGAACTTGAGAGTTATAACCTCAAATATCTTGAGGAGGCTACTGGATTAGTAGTACTTAGCCACATAGTTTTTATCAAAATTACCTAATGTGGTAGTCAAAGAAATTACTCGCAAGGTGAATACCAAATTACCCTGATTTGAAATTCAAATATTCGATAGTATAATGGAATGTTTATCAAAAATATTGTATAAAACGTCAATCATTAATAAAAAGGTCAAAATTTTCAATCAAGTCCCCTCCCCTATAATACGTATTTTTAAAATTTAAAAATATAAATAATTCGGATAAAAAAAAATTTTAAATTAAAAAATAATTTGAGATCAAAGGACGAATGAGTCCTTAAAATATAAATAGGCCTGATTCTAATTCTGCTTTGCCAATGTGTTTCAAAATTCATACTTAATGAAGTTTAGGGAATGAAAGCTTCTCATAGTATTGATTCTTCCACTTCTAAAATCAAAAGTTATTCAAAATCATGTAAGTTTTGTTCATCCCAAGGTCATGTGATGACCAATTGCAATGTTTATCAAACGTATGATTTAAGAATTAAAAGGTGTAATGACATAAATCTTTGCAGCAAATATTCAAGTACTAAACATGCTGCAGATCAGTGTCATGGACTTGAAGAGCAACTTTCTTTCAATTGCCAAGTTTGCAATAAAAGGAGTCATATTACAGCTCTTTGTAAGCAAAGGAAAAGTTCCACCCTCACAAATGTATGTCTTAGTTTTAGTCAAAGCACCAACAATTTATATTTGTTGCCATCAATTACTATAAGGATTGGTAGAGGAAAAGTTTCGGCTTCAGTTCGTTGCCTAGTCGACTTCTAAAAAAGTGTTTGACAAACTCAATATATCTGTAGAGAATTATCAAAGCACTAATATGATATAAAAACCTATTTAGGTATCAGCACCCGCACTTTGAAAGAGACTGTTCTTGATGTATATATGGACCAGTCTTGTTTCACCCTTCCTCTTTTGGTTGATGAGGATCTTAAATTAAGTTACGAGATTAAGTTCGTAGATCAGGCTCTAATTAATTTAAAAAATAAATCTTACAAATTGGCTGATTCTGGCTATAAAGAGTCTAATAACTCATTTTTCGATTTGGATGCCTTAATTGGCATTGATTTAATAGAGTATTTCCCTCAACTAGAATTGATTAAATGTATGAGTGGATCTGCTTTTAAGTTAAAAGATGGTTCTATTATTCCATTTGGAAATATTACTAATTTTATATACAATAATCAAATAAGAGTTTCAAATCCATCATCAATTGTTCAAAATCATAATCATATTCAAAATCAAAATCTAATTCAAAATCAATTGCAGGTTAACCATACTTTGGTTAATGCAGTCTTAAACCCTGTACATTCCTATTTTAATCCTTTAAGCCACATACTAAGTAATTCTGAGGTAGAGCAAGGATTAGAAAACATGTTCAAATTAGAGTCCTTAGGTATAGAAGGTATGAATAATAATAAATCTGAAGATGATTTGAAACAGATTGAAAATTCAAAGGTAGGTATAGAGTTAAAGACGGAAAAATATCATATAAGATCTTCCATATGGTTGAAGATTAAACTTCCTTTGTTGCCATCAAACTATAACATTGCTCTTGCAGTGCTTAATAGAGTTCATAAAAATTTGGAAAGTAAAGATTTAGTTAAAGCCTATGATGATGTCTTTCAGCAACAATTAGCTGATGGTATTATTGAAGAGTTCAGTGTATCTCCCTCTGAGTATAAAAATTATATTTTGGGTTCCTCACAGACCTGTTATCAAAACTGATGAACAAGTATCAACAAAGGTCAGGCCTGTGTTTAACTGTTCTCTTAAAACTAACTCTTTACCATCTCTAAATGAGGCAGCCTATACTGGACCAGATCTTATGTCCTCCTTGTTGGGTCATTTATTCCGGTTCAGATCAAATCAGTTTGTCATGTTAGCGGACATTAAACAAGCCTTCCTTCAGATTAAGTTAAAATCTATCGAAGACCGCAATCCTTCTTGCCTTTTTGTTTGGAAAGTCATGGTCTATTACCGGTTCATCGATACTCAACCATTGTTTTTGGTTTCACATCCTCACCTTTCATCCTCAATTATATCATTAAGCATCATGCTCACTCTTATGAGGATGATGCATGTACTCAGATTCTATTGAATAATTTTTTGTTGATAATTTAATTATTAGTGGCAATGATCTACAACATTTAAAAGAACTTTATTATGAATGCAACAAAAGAATGGAAGATGGTGGTTTCCATCTTAGAAGTTGGGACTCTAATAATGATCAATTAAGAACTGTTATGGAAGAAGAGGGTAGAATAGTTCAACATCAGGAATCAGAAGATAAGGTTCTTGGATATCTTTTAAATCCTCTTACAGATAAGTTAAAACTAGCAAAATTTTCAGTAAATGCTGATGCAAATACCAAAAGATTGTTGTTATCTGCTGTGTCCAAGGTTTTTGATTCTTTAAATATCTTTTTACCCGTAACTTTAAGAGGTCGGTTATTAATTAGGAAATTATGGCAATTAGGTCTCGATTGGGATGAAAAGGTCCCTGCTGATGTTTTAGTTTCCTGGTCTTCACTTTGTTCAGATTTAAATAAATTACATAATATTGAAATTGAAAGGTGTGCTTTCTCCCCTTCTCCCTCAAACTCTTTATTCGTATTTTGTGATGCTTCTTCATCTTGTTATGGTTTTGTCGTTTATAGTATAGGTCAAGGTTCTAATTTAATATTCTCAAAGGCCAAGGTGGCCCCTCTCAAATCTAGGGCTTTGCCCTCTTTAGAGTTGTTGTCTGTGTTCTTATTTTTCAAATGTATCAAATCAATATTATCAGAATTTTCTAATGTTCAGTTCAAAAACATAAAGGTGTTTGTAGATGCTCAAATTGTCCTTTCATGGCTCCTATCCGGAAGAGCAAAAAATAAAAATGTTTTTGTAAATAATAGGCTCAAAGAAATTTATCAAATCAAAAATCAAGTTGAGCTAGAGTACAATGTATCCATTTCTTATGCTTACATCAATACTGCCGAAAATCCAGCAGATCTGATTACCAGAGGTGTTACAACCTCTACTTTTCTTTCAAAATTGCCATTATGGCTAAAGGGTCCTTCTTGGATTCTTTTAGATCAATCTCAATGGCCTATTAATAAACTTAAATGTTTGTCTGAGGCCAATAAGGAAAAGACTTTACAATGTAACACATCTGTGGTTGTTTCTCAGTCTTTGTTACCATTTAAAGATTACTCAAGTGTGCATAGGCTTTATAAAGTAACTTCAAAAATATTCAAATTCATTAGCAGGAGTAAGGGACTGGATGAAGATTGTGATCAGAAAGCCCAACTCTATTGGTTGAAGATAATGCAGCAGCATTGTTTTTCTAAGGAGATATTATTTCTCCAAAATCCTTAAAAGGATGAAATTCCACTGCTGGTCAATCAACTTAACTTATTCATAGATGATAAAGGCCTAATCCGATCCAAAGGTAGAATTGCCAAGACACTTTTATATAATGATGATGTAATAAATCCAATTCTTCTTGGCAAGGATCATCATCTCACTAGATTAATCATAAGAGACTTTCATTCAAGATGTCAACACTTGGGTGTTCAAACCACTATCAATTTCATCAGAGCTCATGGCTTCTGGATTACCAAGGCCAGGCAGGCTGTAAAAATGTTTTGGCAGACTGTATAGTATGCAAAAAAATTTAACAGTATACCCTTTAAATATCCAAAAATAACTAATCTTCCTCATCATAGAGTTAATTTTGTGAGTCCTTTTGAGCATACTGGTGTGGACTTTACAGGGCATCTCGTTGTAAAGATTAATGATAAGGAATTTCAAAAATGTATCTGTTAATTTCACCTGCCTTAAATCAGAGCTATCAGTTGATGTCCTTCCAGATAGTCCTGAATCCTTTTTACTTCATTCCAACGATTCACAAATATATATGGCATACCATCCAATTTTTTGTACTCAGATAAATTGCCAGGAATTTCAAACAATGGTGGAAATACTGTTAGTAGAATCTGTCTTCAAATATTCTACCGATACATATGCGTTCAATAACAGATCAAAATTACAAGACCAGTCTATTCCCAGTTGGTGGCGATTCAAGTTTTGGAGAGAATGATAGAACAGTTAAGGGGATGTCTCTATAAGGACATATAGGGTAAAGCAAACCTTAACCTACTATTCAACTGTAACAAAGTATTTCAAATATTCACCAATGTTATCATTCAAGACCTTTAAAACCTAGTAGGGTCAGCAGATTTAATAATTTGGAAGTTTTATTGCTCCAAATTCCTTTTGAAGCCTTATGGCAATTCCAAACCTCATATTCAATGAAGTTTCCACCCCATATGGAAAAAACTTCCTCCCTCACAACACTTATCCATAACTCTAACTGCTCAAGGAAGAGTTTTAGAGACTTTCAGGGAATTATGGTATGAGTCTTACCTATTAAATTTGCGCCAGACTAGTAGAAGTCTCTATCAGTCAGAGTGAACCAACAGAATTAAGGTTGGAGATATAGTTCTGATACACACACCTAATAAGCCTAGACCCTTCTGGCTTTTGGGTAGAGTTCTGGAAGTCATTGTTGGTGATGACGATAAGATCAGGAGTGTGTTATTAAAAAAGGGAGATGGACAAACCTGTCACTATTCTATTTGTCATCTCTACCCATTGGAGTTATCTATTACCCACTCTGTCTCCAGTGGAGAAACTGATGCTGAAGCAAGCAGTGATTTCTCCAATTCAGATGGTCAAAACAATGAAAATACAGATCAAGTTGATCCCTCAAATTCAAATTCAGTTATTCAAAGTAATAGTGATACTGCTATTGTAGATGTACAACCTTCAACTTCAGGTATAAATTCACCTCAACTTGACTCTCAACAGAATCAAAATTTTCAGCTCAATTCAGTCAAAGAAAGACCTCTTAGACAGGCTGCTGTCAAGTGTCAAGAATTTCTTCGCAGGAATTTATCTGATTTGTATAAAATTTAATTCTTTTAATGGCCCTGTTTTTCATTGCACCCCTTATTAGTGAGAGAATATAAAAACTATTATATACTTCCACATATTTCTCTTCTATTTTGCTTATTTTAGTATTTTATTTTAGGATATAGTATTTTATTTTAGGATTTAAAAACTATTTGCATATACCAGTATGTTATTTATAGTTTAGCGGAATTTATATTTTTGTCTACATGTGGTATCCATTTTTCACTAAATTTCACTAAAAAATCACAATGTCTTGCGACAATTGTGGACTCACTTCTAATTCAAAAGCGGTACTATTTAGTCGTGTTTGTGTAATGTAATCAAAGTTAATAATCAAAATGTAAAAAGGGTATAGAGGTAAATTTCTTCATTTCTTTTCAAATATTTTCACTATCAACCTATCTCTATTCTCTTTACCTTCTCACCAATCAAATTTACCCTAACTAAGATTTTAAGTGATAGATTACTAAAACCAAAAGGCAAAGTTATCTATGGACTATCTAGATCTTATTCAAAGAGCAAAAAAATCTTTGAAAACAACAAATTCAGGTAAGGCTAATGTAGATTCACAATTGTACTTATATATCACTTTTTTAAAATCCTTATATTATAGTTACGTATATATATTAACTTAAATGTGTTATTTAAAATAAAATTTATGAAAAATTAAATAAAATTTAAATATATATATATTTTCAATATATAAATATATATAATATATATATATATATATATATATATATATATATATATATATATATATATATATATATATATATATATATATTATATATATATATATATATATATATAACATGTTAAATGAAATATTTTCAGCACTCAGCTGCCTTCTGCTCTGTTCCTTTTACGTTATGTTAGGTAGGTTTTAGGTATAGGTTAAGTAAGTTAGGTTAGGTTAGGTAGCCGTTAGGTTAGGTTAGGTTACGTCACGTTAGTTAACCTAACCTTACCTAACCTAACCTAACCTAACCTAACCTAACCTAACTTAACTTAACTTAACCTTAACCTAACACTAAACCTAATCCTAACATAAAACAAAAATAAAGAAAAAATACCTGAAACTGAAATTAAGTGAGTGATTAACTAATATATATAATATATATAGGCCAGCATCTATATAATATATATATATAGTATATATATATATATATATATATATATATATATATATATATATATATAATATATATATATATATATATAATATATATAATAGTATATTATATATATATATATATAGGCCAGCATCCCGAAAAGTTCAGATGTTAACTAGAAAAACTATAACAGATACACGAAATTAAATATCATTTTATTAATCAGGAGACATTGTTTACCGCAGAAATTAAAAAAAAAATTTAATTTATTCTTATATTTATTAAATAACTCCATATTAATATTAGTAAAAAGTGCAGGCTCTGATCGACTTGAAAGACCTTGAAAGCTCCAGTCTCGAGAGAAAAGTTGCCAAATGTCGCTTTATAATATAATTTGAGAAAATATTATTTTTTTCTTTTTATATCCTTTTTAGGGGGTTCGAGCCGACGGAGGGACAGAGGGGGGATGAAGTCCCCCGTCGTCCCCGGTAGGCCGAGAAACCCGACTCTATCCATCGTTCTTTTTTACCCGTGGGTATTAGTCGTTTTTAAAAAAATAAAAAATTCAACATTGGCAACTTTCCGTCATCAGTCGTAGTGAGCGGCATCATCGAATTGTCAAAAAACTGTAAATATTTAAGATATTTTTAACATTAATTTTTAAAAGCGTATTTTTTTTATTTTTTTTAAATTTCTTGCGTTAAAAAAATGTCTGCCTGATTAAAAATGATATTTATTTTCGGTAGCTGTTAATATTTTTTTAGTAACATGCTTGAGCTCTTCGAGATGTTGACATATATATATATATATATAATATATAATAACTATATATTATATACTATATATATATATATATATATTATATATATATATATATATATTATATATATAATATATATATATATATTATATATATATAATATATACTATATATATATATATATATATATATATATATATATTATATTATATATATATAATATATATATATATATATATATATAAAAGAATCTAGTGAAATAATATTTTATATTTATGTGTAAATGTGTGCATAAATAATTTTTTGTTTTTTATTTATATTTTTTAATATCGATGGCATGGCCATTCCAACACATTCTGTATAATTCAAACGAAATGCCAACTCTCCTCGAAGGCCAATATTTTAAAATCGATTATCTTTTTAAAGATATCTATCTGATAACATTACCTCAAAGCGAACTATTACCATAATTTTTTTTAGACTTCTTCGCTATTTTTTTAGAGTTCTATGCTGTTGATTTCATAAAAATCTGTTTATAAGGGAGTAATTAGTACATAATTACCGAAAAAGAACATATTCTACTTCAAGGAAGAAGACTAAAATCTAGAAAAGGAACATGTATTTCCTTCGACGAGAGTCTTAAAATCTAAGAAAGGTTCATAGTCTTTCCTTCGATGTATATACATATCCTTTTGAAAGGACTTAGGCTTTTCCCCCCATTGAAGTGGTGAGAATGGTAAAATATTTTTTATTTTTTTTTTTTTGTTTAAATTTATTTACGAATAAAAGCATAGTCTTTCCTTCGAAGAGAATGTCTTCAAAAAAAATTTAAGGAACATAGTCTTTGCGTCAACAAGCGAGTTAAAATAAAATCTAGGAATAAACCATAAGTCTTTTTTCTCTCGGACGACGTCTTATTTATTATTTATGTATTAAGGGCGTGTAAAGCCTTAAACTATTCGTCTGGTACATCGGTACCACTTAACAAATATTTTTGATGTAAAAAAAATCTTTGTATTTTAAATCATAAAATTAAATTGTATATATAGATTAAAAGTATAATTGTGGATGTAATGAATAGTAGTGCGGTAGTATGAAGAATAATATACATTATGAAACAGAAAATAAGACAAAAATAAAATAAAAATGAAATAGTAAATAAAGAAAATGAGATATATACCTACATACATATAATAAAGTACAAACATATTTTTGAATACATATTAAATAAAAAACACAAAATAAATGAAAATAAAAGGAAAATGAAATAAGCTAAAATAAAAAGTGATTAAAAATATGGATAAATTCATTATAAATGAAACCAATAATTTACAGATGAAAACACAAAAAATAATTAATAAAATAAAGTAACGTGGAAACAAAATGCAAAAAAATGAAGTTTAAGAAAAAATAAAAATAAAAAAAATATGTAAAAAATACTCAAAGATACTAAATACAGCTATACACAATTATAATAGATATAAACATATTTGTGAAAACTTAGTAAATATATAGCTATATATAAAACAAGAAAATAAAAGAAAATAAAAGAAAATGAAATAAAATAAAATACGGATAAATCATTATAAAATAAAACGATATAAAATAATACATTTATAAACTGGCCCTATGTGACTAGGAGTGATCATTTAATATATATATTTATTTTACCTGTCTAAATATACTTCTCTGAAATTTCTATTAAATTATATAAAGATAGAAAAAAGAAATAAAAAAATAAAAAAATTATACAAACTTACAACTAATGAGATTAAAAGGAGTACATGCACTTTCCTAATATTCCTGTTAAATTCTATAAAAAAAATATAAAAATAAATGGTTATTCTAATTCACAGACATATCATTTATTTGAGGTAGCAAAGGACATTTAATATAAAGACAATAATTTTAAAAAAAAAAATATACCGTATATCATTATTACAATTGTTAGATATCAAAATAGCCAAGTCTATAGCCTATATTAATTCATTACAATAATTTCACTGCACTTAAGAGAATAATTTTCAATTTTGGTAACACGATATATCAATATCACTGCTAACATCACCTTTTTATTATAATTTTTTTTTTTTTTTTTTTTTTTTTTTTTTTTTTTTTTTTTTTTTTAGCACCTTTCTTAATATTACCCATAGCTCTATCACTACCACCACTAATTCTTATCCCTATAAATATTATTATTAATTACTTTATTATTATTTATTTTATTCTTACACTTAACAGTATTATTATTATTAATAATTATTATTATTATTATTATTATTATTATTATTATTATTATTATTACTTTCAATTTTACTATTATTATCTCCTATTTTCATCATCACCATTGTTATTATCATTTGTTGAAGACATCCTTTTTTCTCTTCTTCCCCACATCTTCCCCAAAATGTATTTAACTTCCTCCATGTTGTGAGATTCAAATAGCCATCTCCCAGCAACCTCGTTTAGGTCTTCTGCATGTGGTCTTTGAAGTTCAATGGAGTTAATTCTAAGATCTTCATATTCTGGGCAGATACAAATGAAGTGTATCAGGTCTTCTTCAACTCCACATATGTCACAGTTAATTTCGCCATTTGAGAACCTGTTTCTCCATTTTAGGTTCAAAGTATTGGATCTGGCCCTGAAAAGTATCACTGAGTAGAAGGAGTTGTCATAATCTGAGCTTTCTTCAATTCCTATTTTCCATCTTCGGTACATTTGTAGACTTTCTTTGCTTCCTATCTCTTCTTTCCATTGATGTAGGTCCCAAGCTTTTACTTTTTCAGCGATTTCTTTCTTGTCAAGCCTTTCTATTGCTACTATGTCTATCATAACTTTGTCCATGTAGCCATGTGCAGTCTTCCACCATTTTTTCCCTTCTGCTTTCATTTTTCCAAGTATGTGCTTTAAGACTTCTTTTTTTCCTTCTGATATTGATTTCATAAATTTTAACTTGTTAGTTATTATTCTTCCCTGCATTGATGATGCTCCAATCTCTCCCCTCAGAACTGCAGTGGGGGTGTATCTAGTCCCTCCTAGTATCTTACTGTATACTGTGTTTTCAATTGTTTGTAACTTATCTAATTCTTGTTTTGTGAAGCACATTATATTGGATCCATATAAAATAGCTGGGAGTGCCACATTTTTCCAGTACGTTTTCCCTATAAGCAGTTTGTTGCAGCTCTTCTCAATGACTGAACCTGTTTGGCTAGCCAAAGTGTGGGCCTTATTTATGAGATGCAGCTTCTGATCCTTAAACATATTTTTTTAATTGTTTATATATAAGCCTAGGTATTTTATTTTGTCCACCACTTTGATTCCTTCAATCTCCGTTGGTGGTTGTTCCATGTTAAAAATCAATACATTGCTTTTCTCTTTGTTTATTTCTAGACCACATTCCCCACTTATCTGTAGTAATGTCCTAATATTTGCAGCTGCATCGTTTACATTTTCTGCTAAGATCAGGCCATCATCAGCAAAGAATAGACTGTTTATTTTTATGGAACCATTGTTGAATCCCTTTTCTTTCTCTAGTGCCTTAATTATTTTGTAAGTAACAAGTTTGAATAATGTAGTAGATCCTGTACACCCTTGCTTTATTCCGCTAGTAACTTCTATCTCTACATTTTCTATTTCATTTCCCAACTTAATGTAGGTTTTGTCATCTGTATATACTTGTGCAATGGCGCTTATTATTTCATGGTGAACCTTGTACTCTTTTAGAACTCTTATCAGTGATTCCCTACTTACTGAGTCAAAAGCCTTTTTGAAGTCTATAGAGACTACAATTAATGGTAGGTGTCTTCTGTATGATTCTTCCATGCAGTATTGCAAGATAAAAAGATTATCCTCAATTCTTGCACCTTCTGTAAACCCTGATTGATTTTCCTTTATTTCATCACATATTTTAATGTGTTCTTCAATTTCATTTTTAATTAATGTCATAAATTGTTTGTATGATGTATCAGTTAATGCAATAGGCCTTAAATCTTTTACAGTTGGATTCCTCTTTTTTTCTATCATACTTGTTATAGATGTTTTCCATGATGTCGGTTTATGTTCCTTTGTTAATTCTTTATTGAAACAATTTGTGAGAACCTGAATACATTGTTCACTTCTGATTAATGCCTTATATAGTTCTGGCTTTAGACCATCTGGCCCTGGTGCCTTCTTCCCTTTTAGCTTTTGTAAGCACCTTCTGACTTTATCAGTGGTTATGACTGGTTTATTCATGGGTGTTATGGAATTTTTTACTGTTATTGCCATGTCCATATGTTCTCTCAATTGTACTGGAAATTGGTGTACCCTACTTTGTATCCTTTGGTATCTTTGCTCGTTAAGTCTTTTATATTCCTCCTTCGAGTTATTGTCCCATTCTTCTGCAATTCGGTTTTCATGTTTACAGTATATGGTTTCCCAAAATCCAGTTAATTCTTTTCCTATTTCCTCCTTTGGTATTAGTTTACCATTTTCATAATGAAGTTTAGTCTCCCTCATGGTTCTATCTGCTCCCTTAAGTTTCTTTATATTCTCCCATAACTTGTTATTTTTATCAGATTTTATTTCATCTGTTAGTTTTTTCTCATATGTTGTTATTTCTTGTGTTATAAGTTTTTGCACTTTTGTTTTTTGTTCTTTATACTGCTCCCAGAGCATATTTCTGGCATCATCTTCTGCCTCATTTCTTCTTTTCCTATTAATTTCTCTTCTTTTTTTTATTGCCTTTCTTATTTCTTCTGTCATCCAAGGTCTTTCTATCTTTTTTCCATTTTTTTCTTCTTTTTTTCTGTATGTTTTTAATAAGGTATCATCCGCTGCCTGTTTAATGATTTTGTTCATCTCTTCCAATGTATCCACTCTTTCATTTTGCATTTTATTTTCTAGGTGTTGTACATAACTTGTCATCAGAACTGGTTCTGTACTATAATATTTAATATTGCACCATCTCCCTTTTTTATAATTAGGCCTTCTCACTTTGTTTCTTAGATATATTTGGATTAAATTATGGTCTGACAGATCAAATACTTCTTGGTTTTCATCTATTTTCATTGAATAAAAATGTTTATTCATAGCATTATTAGCCAGAGCAAAATCTATGACACTTCTCATGTCATTCCTCTGCCATGTGTAGAGTCCATCACACTCTTCAGATGTATTTAAGAGTTTCAACTCAAACTTATCTATCCACTCTAAAACCATTTCCCCCTGTTTATCAAGTTGTTGTCTTCCCAACCATGGTAAGTGCCCATTGAAATCCCCTAGGATCATGAAATTCTTTTTACTCTCATATCTTATCAGTCTTTCGCACTCTTTTCTTATTATGATATTTCTTCTTATGTCTTCTGGTTTGCTTCCTGTTGCAAAATATACTAATACAAATATATATTCTGTATCATACACTTTAACCTTGAAGTAAAGGATATCATTATGTTTTCCATCAAGTTTTTCTACTTCTATATGCTTATTTCTCTTATGTATAACCATTAACCCTCCCCCTTTTTTATCCTCTTCCTTTCTATTACTAAAAATTTTGTCAAGGTCATCTCTAAGCATGAATCTGTCCTCTGTGAGATGTGTTTCTACTAAAAGTACTATATCATTTTCTGTATTTATTAACAACTCAATCTCAGGTAATTTTGTTTTTGTTAATCCTTGTATATTAATCATATTTAACGTTAGCCTGTTGTACATTGCCATATCTGTTTGCCCGGTATCATTGCCTTTCCTTAGTAAAAATTTCCATTCTTACATATTTTTCCTTGTTTAATGTATAGTCCTTGTTCTCCATTTTGTTTTCTTTCGTGTATCTCATTTCTCAGCTGTTTTGCTTCCTCTCTTTCTTTTTTAGTTTGATCCGGGTTTATATAGATATTCTTGAAGCGTGTACTATTTCTTATATTTTTTGCTTTTTTAAGGACATCCCATTTTTGATCGGCAGTTTTCATTTCTATAAGTATGGGTCGTGGTCTGGAGTTACGGTTTCCCAACCTTTTTACCTTTACTATCTCAAACTCTGTTACTCCCACTTCTTTAAAGATTTCAGAGCTACAGGTTTTGTCCTTCTGCTCGGCCTCCTCTAAGTTTGTCTGCTCAATATTCACTTCTTCTAGATTATAAATTACTAAGTTATTTTTCCTTCTCCGCTTGTCTTCAATTTCTAAAAGTTCTTCCTTTACGAGTTCCCCTAGATGTTTCCGGTCTTCTAGTGAATTTTCCCTTCTTTTTATTTCTCTCATTAATTCATCTATTTGGGTTTGTTGATGCTGAAGAAGTTGTTGTTGTTGGTGTATGGTGTTCTGCATTTCTTCCATTCGTTCAACAGATGAGGCTACAATAATCTTCAGCTCTGTGAAGTCCGTCACAGAATTGGTATTCCCTTTCGGGTTTTGTAAGCAGCTTTTGCAGTTCCACGATACATTTTCCATTTCGCCTAACATTCTATATTGATTTTTATTAATATCTGCACAGTTTGGTGTAGCGTGGAACCATAATTTGCATTGGCCACATTCTATGCTATCCGTTCTCTGGCCTATGTTAAGTTTACATTTCCCGCAATTACATTCTTTGCCTGAGGGTCTCATAATTCAGTAATATTATTGTGTAGGTAATTCAGTATAATGTGAATTATTTGAATTATTTCAACAGATAATTAGTTATTTCCACAAATTATTCAGTTATTACAACACGTTATTACAGCACGTGATCGCCAAATATGCATTTTATTTCTCTTTTTTCGAAAATTTTTTCGAAATTAATGTACGAATAAAAGCATAGTCTTTCCTTTGAGGAGGGAGTCTTCAAAAAAATTAAGGAAACATAGTCTTTTCGTCAACAAAGGAGTTAAAATAAAATCTAGAGAAGGAACATAGTCTTTCCTTCGACGAGTCTTAAAGGTAAAGGTAAAAGGTAAAGGAATCGAGGAATAAGTCTTTAAATTTAGGAAAGGTACATAGCCTTTTCTGCATTGAAGTGACGGATTATGTATGAAGACGAGCATAGTCTTTCCATCGAGGAGGAAGATTTTATTTTATTTTATTTATTTATTTATTTATTTATAAGGGCGTGGTATCGGCACCACTTAACAAATGTTTTTGTTTAAAATATTTACAATTTAAATGGTAAAATTAATAAAATAAAAATTCAAAGAAAATAATGCAAATAGTAAAATCTAATAGATAAATAAATCAATATAAAATAAATCAATATAAAATAAAACATTTATAAACTGGCCTTTTGTGACTAGGAATTTTCCTTTAATATATTTATTTTAACCACCTGTATGTATTTTCCTAAGATTCCTATTTAATTGTATAAAACTTATAAAACAAATATGCAACTAATGAGATTAAGATAATGAGATTACACACTCATGTAAATTTAAAACTTGATATATAAATAAAACAACATAAAAATGAAAGTACGAAGGTAAATCAATATAAAAATAAAACAATATAAAGTAAAACATTTGTGACTAAGAATTTTCCTTTAATATATATATATATATATATATATATATATATATATTATATATATATTAATATATATTATATATATAAATATTATCATATATAGTATCAGTGGCGTAAATAAAGCCCCCGCAAGCCCCGCGGTGCTGGGGGGCCGCAGGAGCCGAGAGGCGCACGGCGGGAAGAGGGATGAGCACTTTTCGATGAAAACTCCATAATGAAAGCTCTCTCTTCTCTCTCTCTCTCTCTCTCTCTCTCTCTCTCTCTCTCTCCTCTCTCTCTCTCTCTCTCTACTCTCTCTCTCTCTCTCTTCATGTGCTCTCCTCTCTCTCTCTCTCTCTCTCTCATGTATTTAATATATATATTAATATATATATATATATATATATATATATATATATTATATATATATATATATATATATATATATATATATATATATATATATATTATTATATATAATATATATTATATATATATATATATATACATATAACACGATATTTTTTAACCCGCTATATTG
>JABUQX010008552.1:62500-65000 GCA_015478945.1 Trachelipus rathkii
GGATCCGGCTCCGGATACGACTCGGATGCGACTAATGTTTCTACACTATTGAAAATTGTTCAGCACGTCTTCTTCTATTAAATTTTTCACCTAAAAAATATTTCTTGAAAAAATTCATACCCTAGATCCGGATCCGGATTCCGGATCCGGTTTCGACTTCGCTTCGGCTCCGGATACGACTAAGGTTTCTGCACTATTTGAAAATTGTTCGGCACGTCTTCAGACAATAAATTTTTCACCCAAAAAAATATTTTCACCAAAAAAATTCATACCCAGGATCAGGCTCCGGATCAGGCTCCGGTCCGACTAATGTTCTAGACTATTTGAACATTGTTCAGCACGTCTTCTTGAATAAATTTTTCACCTCAAAAATATTTTCTGAAGAAAATTCATACCTAGGATCCGGATCCGGCTCCGGCTAAGGCTCCGGCTCCGGCTCCGACTTCAGCTTCGGCTCCGGATTCGACTAAGGTTTCTGCACTATTTGAAAATTGTTTCGGCACGTCTTCTGACAAAGTTTTTCACCAAAAAAAAATATTTCCCGAAAAAAAATTCATAAGCAGGATCAGGCTCCGGATACGGCTCCGGATACGGCTTTGGGATTCGGCTTCGGCTCCGGATCCGACTAATGTTTCTCTATTTGAACATTGCTCAGCACGTCTTCTTGAAATAAATTTTCACCTAAAAATATTTTCTGAAGAAATTTCATACCCAGGATCCGGATCCGGATCCCGGATCCGGCTCTGACTTCAAAGCTTGCGGCTCCGACCGACTAAGGTTTTTGCACTATTTGAAAATTGTTCGGCACGTGTTCTAACAATAAATTTTTCACCAAAAAAAATATTTCCCGAAAAAAATTCATACCCAGGATCCGGCTCCGGATACGGCTTCCGGATACGGCTCCGGATACGGCTCCGGTACGGCTCCGGATACGACTTCAGCTCGGATCCGACTAATGTTTCTAGCTATTTGAAACATTGTTCAGCATGGTCTTCCTTGAAGAAATAATTTTTCACTGCTCAAAAATATTTTCTGAGAAAATTCATACCAGGATCCGGATCGAATCCGTTGATTCCGGCTCCGACTTTCTGCTCCGGATCCGGATCCATCAAAGGTTCTTGCACTATTTGAAAATTGTTCGGCACGTCTCCTGACAATAAATTTACCAAAAAAATTTTTCCCGAAAAAAATTCATAACCAGGATCCGGCCCGGATACGGCTTCGGATACGACTTCGGCTTCGGCTCGGATTCGACTAATGTTTCTACACTATTTGAACATTGCTCAGCACATCTTCTTGAAATAAATTTTTTACCTAAAAAAATATTTTATGAAGAAAATTCATACCCAGGATCCGGATCCGGATCCGGATCACGGCTTCCGACTTCAGCTTGCGGTTCCGGAATCGACTAAGGTTTCTGCACTATTTGAAAATTGTTCGGCACGGGTCTTCTGACAATAATTTTTCCCCCAAAAAATATTTCCCGAAAAAAATTCATACCCAGGATCAGGCTCCGGATATTTCTCCGGATCCGACTAATGCTTCTAGACTATTTGAACATTTTTCAGCACGTCTTCTTGAAATAAATTTTTCACCTCAAAAAATATTTTCTGAAGAAAATTCATATCCAGGATCAGGATCCGGATCTGGCTCCGACTTCAGCTTCGGCTCCGGATTCGACTAAGGTTTCTGCACTATTTGAAAATTGTTCGGCACGCCTTCTGACAAAGTTTTTCACCAAAAAATATTTCCCGAAAAAAATTCATACCCAGGATCCGGCTCCGGAATACGGCTCCGGATACGACTTTGGCTCGGCTCCGGATCCGAAACTAATGTTTCTAAGCACTATTTTGAACATTTGTTCAGGAGTCCTTCTTGAAATAAATTTTTCACCTAAAAAAATATTTTCTGAAGAAAATTCATACCCAGGATCAGGATCCGGATCCGGATCCGGATCCGGCTCTGACTTCGACTTCGGTTCCGGATCCGGCTAAGGTTTCTGCACTATTAGAAAATTGTTCGGCACGTCTTCTGACAATAAAGGCTCGATGGGAAAAAAATTTTCCGAAAAAAAATTCATAACCAAGGATCCGGCTCCGGATCCGGCTCCGGATCTGGTTATGACTTCGGTTTCTGCTCCGGATCCTACTAAGGTTTCTGCACTATTTGAAAACTGTTCAGCACGTCTTCTGGCAATAATTTTTTCACCTAAAAAAATATTTTTTGAAAAAATTTCATACTCTGGCTCCGGCTCCGGCTCCAGCTCCGGCTCCGACACCGGCTCTGGCTTCGACTCCGCTACGGATCCGGCTCCGGATTCGACTAAGGATTCTGCACTATTTGAAAATTGTTTAGTACGTTTTCTGGCAATAAATTTTTCATCTAAAAAATTATTTCTTGAAAAAAATTTATACCCAGGATCTGGCTCCGGCACCGGCACCAGCACCAGCACCAGCTCCGGCTCCGGATTCCGGTTCCGGTTCCGGCTCCGGCTTCGACT
>JABUQX010008553.1:0-32500 GCA_015478945.1 Trachelipus rathkii
AACTTCTTAAAATTTAGTAATATCTTAGACCTGAAATAGTGCAAGCTCTGATTGACCTTGAAACTGCTATACTTCCGAGAGCACAAAAGTTGCCAAAATACCGTTTTTTTGGAGAAAATATTATTTTCTTTTTTATATCCTTTTAGGGGTTCGAGCTGACGGAGGACAGAGGGCCTTCGTCCCCCCCGTCGTCCCCGGAAGCCGAAAACCGACCTCTATCCTCGTTCTTGTATTACCCGTGGGTATTCGGTCCGTTCTTAAAAAAAAAAAAGATCAACAGAGCTGGCAACTTTCCGTCCTCAGTCGTAGTGAGCGGCATCTTCGAATTGTCAAAAAACTGTAATATTTTTAATTTTTTTAAAACATCTTATTTTTAAAAAGCGTTATTTTTTAATTTTTTTAATTCCGGGTAAAATGTCTCCTGATTAAATAAAATATATTATTTTGTGTAATGCTGTTTAGTTTGTCTGAGTATCATGCCTGAACTTTTGGGCTGCTGACATATATAATTAATATAATATATAATAATATATAAATATATAATATATATATAATATAATATTATATATATATATATATATATTATATTAATATATTAAATATATATATATACTATATATAGAAGATGAGAGAGAAGAAGAGAGGAGAAATTTTTTAATATATTTTAAATAATTTTATCGGCATCGTCATCGTCAAAATTTACTTATCGTCATCGGCAAATTTTATAATTTTTAACTTCATTATAATTTTTAAGTAAGATTTATTTGCATTATATCTTACCTAACAAATATATTTTTTTTTTTATAAATAATCAGTAATTTGATATAAACAATAAGCAACTTTAAAATACATAATTAAGTAATATTATATATATAATATATATATAAATAATATTTATATATATATATATTATTATATATAATATAATATATAATATAATATATATAATTATTATATATATATAATATATATATATAATATTATATAGTGGTAGTAGTGACAGGGAAAAATGAATAGTTACGGTCACTTGACCTCATTAAGAAATAACTTAATAAGTATATCAAAGTGAAATATTAAGAAATTAAGAGAAAATGAAAAAAGAATATTCAGTATCTACCTGAAGGAGATATCATTAAGGCCTCCTTGCGTTTATCCAAAGTGGAAAGCCTATGGAGAGCCGATCAAACTTCCTTGATAACGGCAGGATACAGGAAGGAGGGACCACCAGCTTGCTCTGAATGCTGCCTGGGTTGTGTCCAAGTAAAGAATAGATCACTTATGAAGATTTAGTAAGTAGTAGAGTTATTTGTTAATCATTAGTTATCCGGGATGAGTAGGGGGATAACTATGATATATGATATATATGAAGCAGATCAGACTCCAGTACTATTATGGAGTGTGTTTGCTTATGTTTATAATTTTTCTTAAACTTAAATAATTATTAGATTAGGGTGTAGTTGAGAAGGTTCCAGATACAAAATGTATTTACTTGTGAAACAATCTCAACGGAGACAGGGTAATTTATAACTAGGTAGGTATCACGGGTGGTTTAGTCAAAATTAAGAGGGTGATTTTGACTATAATTACTACAATTAAGGTTTAAACTGAATTTATTCTAGTCTAGATTATGACTAGATTTACAGTTAAGTTTTTTTAAATTCAGCCCTATGATTAAGACTAGAAATAAAGATGGGTCTTGAGATGGCCTCTTGAGGAATTAATATGTACCCAAAAATAAGATTTGTTTCAATGGCACTTGGTATTGCAAAAATAAGACTTGGTTGAAAATCAAAACCAAGAACAAGAACAAAAATAAGACCAAAAAATAAGATCAAAAAATAAGACCCGGTAAAGATTACAGGAATTAGATTTGTGATTTAAATGAATTTTAAGATATTTGAATAGCCTTAGACAAGGATGCACAAAGCTATTAAATATTGAAATAAAATATTAGATCTTAACCCTAACGATAAATACGCCTGTGAGGGGTCTTACTACGAGTCCAGAAGAATCAAAGGGTTGAGGAATCTTGGGGAAGTACTATAAAGAAGGGAATGAAGTGAGTAATTTCCTGTATGATATATTTAATAAATGTTAAATAGGAGTTCAAACGTAATCACATACCTGTGTGAATTTGATCCTAATGTGTAAGTGTTCCAATATTCATTGGTACATCAGTGGTTATGTGGTTATGACATCATATAAAACTGTTATATTAACTATATAGATACTCGGGTAAGCATTCAATTCAAAATATATTAAACATGAAATCATTAAGATGACTACTGAAAAGGGAAATGTTGATTTAGTAACCCATTAAAACCCAAGAGTAAAGAATGCACATAAAAAAAAATAATTTACTTAAGATGCAGTCACCTTATAACAATGGGCTTCTTATTCCGGATTACGGAATAAGTTTCCATTACGGTGTTTTTCACCATACTAACCACACTACATTCTAATTATTATACAACTAAGTGAATTTTTACCTGGACTCCACAATCACCCTTACACTCTTCCCCACTAAGCCTAAAACCCCACCTTACTTTCGAAGGCATAATAAATGACAGACATAAACTTAGTGTTTCGAGGTAGAGATAGAGGATGATTTGGTATATTGGGAGTCAGGTGTCTACATTCATTAAACACCGATAAAACCATTAGAATGATTAATAGGATCTGTAGGTTCTACTATTAGTAAGTTATACCTTACAAACCATACAATCAATTGGACTACGATAGACAGGTACAGTAGACAGTAAGAATTAAATAACAGCAAATTTCTGATATGGGATGGAAAATACATAAACAAAAATATTAGTATTCAGGAATTTTTTTATCAAATAGAATTTAATTAACAATTATTTTTCGTTCGAAGAAATATCTTAGATAATATCTCATAATAACATTAATATCAATTGTTCATAAATTATATAACCTTAGTTTAGCATCATAATTGTTGCTAACCAATATTATTTTAAAAACAGCTCTTGGATTACGGCGGTGGTTTGGATAGCATCTAAAGCAGGATAATATCGGTATCAATAATAGGAATGAAATTATTAATTATAAATTATTTAATAACATTGTACATTACCATACTCAGTACGTTACCACCGGATCTCTTTGGTTGCTTTGAGATCTTCAGATGACTGCTGCATTGGTATCTAGAGACATCATCTGAAATATGAGACTAACATCCTCCTACTCCCTTGCAACATCGTCATAAACCATGACCATGAGTCAAGGTTTCGGAGGAAAATTTATGTATGGCTATATAAGTTCTCCATATAAAAATGGAATAGACATACTATAAATTTTCTTACCTTGTATATATATATATATATATATATATATATATAGTTATATATATATATATATAATATATATATATAATATATATATATATAATATATATATATATATATATATATATATATATATATATACCGGAAAAGAGTCAGGTGAGCCTAGGACTAGAAGTAGGTACTCATATGAGAGCATTACCATATATACATTGTTTAGATATAGGGATCAATTCTATTAGTGGGTTGATAAGAGACCATGTGATACCCGTAGATTCTTATATTGAGATACCATTGTATTTTCCTGATACTACTTATAGTACCAAACCTATCACATTTCTTGTGCTTCCTCCTGAAGTTTTAAGTGAATACATGGTGCTAGGGGCTGCAGCTTTGCGGGACAATGACCTTCTTCCCGAACTCACAATGCGCGAATTAATTCATAGGGGGGATCATGATTTTGAAATTGTAGCTAAGGATGAAAGTTGTAGTATACCTTTTTATAAATGTGTGAATGTTCATTCGATCAACATTGCCCCTTTTTCGTGCCGAATGGTGAGTGTGAAAAGCCAGGCGGATGTACCATTAGATTTAGTAGGTTTTCAGGGGGGTTTAATGGAAAATATTATCCCGATATCTGGGGTGATAATTTTAACTTCTAGAGGTAAAATTGCTATATTGAACAAAAAAAAAAAAAAACAAATATATAAGAAAAGGTACTATATTAGGAAAAGTTACATCACTTACCGAAGAAGAGTATCAAAATGGTAGGACTTGTTTAGTTAATAAGATTTCTCAGGAACCCTCAAGTGGAAGGGAAAGTTGGACACCTGAGAAATTACGGAATGACTTTGTATTTGATGAAGTACCTATTGATCTGGAGCAGAAGCAAAGGCTAATAGAAGTATTGATGAGACAAAGAGGCGTTGAGCTTTGGTGACCATGATGTTGGAGTGGCTACCAACATTATTCATAGTATTGAAGTAGAGAGTCAACGCCCTGTTAGGTTGCCTGTTCGTAGATTCCAGGGTCCGTTGGCCCAAGAAATTGAACAACAGTGTCGAGAGTTGCTGGAACAGGACATTATCCGTCCCAGTAGATCGCCATATTCTGCTCCCGCGGTACCTGTTAGGAAGCCGGATGGTAAACTGCGATTGTGCATTGATTACCGGAAGCTTAATGATGTCACAAAGACTGATTCATTCCCTTTGCCCAATTTGATAGATATGATCTATAATATGCAAGGGAACAATTATTTTTCGACTATAGATTTTGTAAGAGGTTATTATCAGGTCGCGATGGAATCCAACAGTGTAGAAAAAACGGCTTTTTCGACTCCTTTCGCCCAATATGAGTATTTGAAAATGCCCTTTGGTGTGAAAAATGGCCCTGCCACTTTTCAAAGGGGTATGATGTTGGCTTTGTCTGGATTGCCATGGTCCAAGGTGATGGTTTATTTGGATGATATTATTATACTTAGCAAAACAATCGAGGACCATTTAGTTACCTTGGATCAAGTTCTTTCAGCTTTAGAGGAAAATGGGTATAAATTAAAGCCGAGTAAGACACGTCTTTGTCGTACTGAAGTGGAATTTTTGGGCCACAATATATCAAGTTGTGGGATTCTTCCACTTCAGAAAAATATAAGAGGAGCTTTAGAATTTCCGGTTCCAACGACCATTAAACAATTGCAGCAGTTTTTAGGTATGGTGAATTTTTATAGACGCCATATCCCAAATTGTTCACAAATTAGCAAGCCGTTATCTTGCCAGACTGGAGGAAAAACAGTTCAATGGACTCCAGAATGTCAGTACGCTTTTGAAGAATTGAAGGCATTAACAAATCCTTTGTTGCTAGGATTTCCTGATTACAGCATGGATGTTTCTCCAATGGAGCTAAATGTGGATGCATCTGACTTTGGGGCTGGGGCTTGTTTGTCACAAGTTCAAATAGGCGAACGTAGACCAATTGCATTTATATCAATGACCTTCAATGGGGCACAAAAGAATTATGGGGTTATTGATAAGGAATTAACTGCATTACGTTGGGCAGTTAAATCTCTTAGGCCGTTTCTTCGGGGTGTGAGATTCGTTATTTTTGCAGACCATATGCCCCTTATTTATTTACAAAACATGAGCCTTTTGATGGTAGATTAACTAGGACTATGAAGGAACTGAATGAATATGATTTTGAAATACGTCATGTTTCTGGTTCCCAAAATGTAGTTGCAGATGCACTCTCACGGTCTCCGGTCAATGACGATAATTTAAAATATATTCCGGAGAATGCTTCTGTTGAATTTATACCTGACGGATATTTCCCCATGGAAATCCCTGGGGGAGGGGATTCCTTATATAGATGCTTAGCTTTATTTCAATATGGTTCTTGGGGGCGTCATTTAGAACTCTGTCAGTTACTTATAGGGGAATTACAAAAGCATCCCCAAAAATATAAGTTAACAGGCAAACAGATT
This sequence comes from Trachelipus rathkii, assembly GCA_015478945.1. Lineage (NCBI taxonomy): Eukaryota > Metazoa > Arthropoda > Malacostraca > Isopoda > Trachelipodidae > Trachelipus > Trachelipus rathkii. The sequence goes on from JABUQX010008553.1 coordinate 5,779, forward strand.
CAAAAAAGGTTGAGATTATTAGCTTTACCGGGTCAGATGCCTATTTCAGAAGTAATAACAGCTTTTACAGAAATATTCAAGACCCCGGTTTACGTATATTATAATAGTAATAAGCCTATTATCCACGGAAGCCAATTTACTAATGAAGTTTGTTGTTTAAAATGTCTGAGTGGGGTTCACTACAATTACCTCATGCCTACGACAATTGTTCTACAACAAAGTATGGAAGATTAAAAAAGTAAGAACAAACTTGGTGTTCTTGCATTTAGATTAGTTTTTTATTGTAGGGAAATAATGTTTTCAAGTTTCTAGGAAAATCTTAATTTATTGAGTAGATTCTTTGGATTAGGTAGGAGAGGTAATTGTGGAGAAATTCTTTCTGCTAGGATGTAAACCCTAATCCATTTTGTCCAGTTCTTTTCTATATTTTATAGGCTTAGATTTTGGAAGCTGTACAATGATGGATGTCCTGATGTGATACGGATGACGTAAAGACGCAGACTGCAGGTTAGAGTGCCATCTTCACTGAAATCATTGGGAAAGAATCTACAGAAATTAAAATGGTGAAATATGAGTTATATTGATCATAACGATCAATCATAAAAAGTATTAAATTAACATTAATTATTATTAATATTAATTAGGCTGTATCATAATAAAATTTTAGAATAATATTATTTTATGATATCAAAGTTTATTGGGAAATTTTATCATCTTTGAAAAATGTTTAGCTAGTAGGTTCATGCTAGCGTTGATGGAGAGTACTTTCCAAAAAAATAGGTCCGTGGTCTGTCATACACAATTACACATTTACATGAACACGCTGACTTATTTCTTACAAAAATCAGCTGGTTTCTCTGAAACATTTTTCGTTTGAGAGAAAAATGAGCTGAGAGCCTTAATAGAAATATGGATCATTTTAAAGGAAAAGATTTATGAGCTAAGAACCTGGAGCTTAAAAGAAAGAATTATGTAGGTTTATGTTATTAGGACAAATTCATTGATAATTTGTATTATTTATTTTAGATACCTGTATATTATATTGGTTATTTCTTTATTTTTATTACTTTATCTCAGCATTTCAATATTCTATTAATGGTATTTTTATATTTTATAGATTGGTTGGAGTTATCAAGAATTGTGGGAAGGTGTGGGTCTTCGACTACACCCTGTTGGTATCCCATAATTCTTTTAGAGAAGTACCATTGATAGATAGAAGGTAAGATGTCTTTGATACTTGTAATAGGTTCATCTGAAGTGGCATTGTTTCGCCATGAGAAGGCCCTTTTACACAACAAGTATGGCATCAACACTAGAATAGATTATGACCATGGTCGACAGCTTCCAGATTGCGTTGCACAAGTGAAATCGTTTATGTCAAAAAGCATAGATATGGTCATAATTTGGGCTCTCACTACAATGGCTTGGCGTGCCAAAGACTTGTTAGATGATCATGATGAAAATAGAACAAAAGTTAGAGTTTTCGAACCAATTCCTGATTTTAGCAAATCTCAGATCCCGGAAATCATGACAAAAATAGATGAATTGGTAATTAAGATAAATCCTAGAGCTAAGACCTACCTTATGATTCCTCCTATTGTGGATATGTATTCTTTCAATAGGGGAAGAATCATCAAGGCATGGGGAATGTCTGCGGCTGACCATTGTGAGAATGACCCAGTATTAAGTATCATAGGGATGCGTTATCATTCTATCAGGAGTTTTAAGTTTGAGGCGTTGAATTCGGTGCATTACCAATGGCCAAACAAGAATGTCTTTAGAGGCAATGCAGTTCTAGATTTTCACCATGGGATTGGGCAGTATACTGATGATAGTATCCAGGGCCCTCATCATTTATATTTTCAGAAAAAAGAGAACACACTAAAGTCTCCATTGCTTAACAATGGGCTTCATCCCAATAAATTGTTCTTGGTGGCTTTAATTGGGAAATACCGTCAATGTTTTCTGCCTCAAACTAAACAACAATCTGTAAAAACCCGAATAACTAGGCCAAGTGTGCCTTATTCCAAAGGTAGTCATCGCCCATATAGGACATTTAGGAAATCTGAAAAACAGCCTAGTCGTCCTGTAAGTTATCATGATGGTTCACAACCATCTACTTCTTTGTTCCATCCATCTTTTGATAAAGTGTTAGAACCGGCACATACTTCTTCTTCTGGTAGTTATTCTTTAGGGCATAGTCAGGTTTCTTATCCTCAGCCTTATCCTTCTTATCAAGGATATCCTTCAACAGCTGAAGATCAATGTCTGTGTAGGACTCGTATGACGTTCCGTCAACAGCTGGTGCGGGAAATTTTGGTCCTGCAATGGCTGCAAATTACCCAAATTATCCTCAGTACCCAAATCCTTCATTTACATCTAACGTAGATGTAGAGCAATTAGAAATAATGCAAAGACGGGGTATTCGCTCTGTTATGCATCAATTTAACTGGGGAACTCTAAATCCAGAAAAGCGTAAGGCTTACATCAAAAAATGGGTTGGTATAATTTACAAGGAGGATGATTGAATATTTAGTATGGGTTCTTCATAGTCTTCTTTTGGTCCCAAATAATAGGTTAGGAAGGTTATTGTTTTAGGAATGACCTATTAGTATTAGTATTTTTAGGTAATTTCTTTATTTTTGTTTTCTTTTGTCACAACATGATTTTCATGCTGTGTTAAACGCATATGCGTTATTGTGAACAAGTTTTGTTTTATTTTTGTAAATTTTATTTCTTAGAAACAAGAGTACTGGTTGGTCCAAGTTTATTCTTTCCCAGCTTGTGTCCCTCGCTGTTAGTTGAAGGGGGGCTCAAGTTTAGCTGGGAGGGTGTTAGGGGGGCTATTGTACCCTTTAACATCTGTAGGTTTCTTGGAGTGTGGTGCAGATATGTGCACTTAAGAAAACATTCATTCAGAATAGTGTGTGTGTTGTTTATCTTATCTTGTTATAGAAGTTCTGAGAAATCGGCATGGTACTAATTGGATTATTTTGCAGGATATTGAGATTATAATTTATATTTTTATTGAATGATTAATTGAGAAGGAGTGAATTTTGTTATTGGAAAGGAGAAAATTTTATTGGTTCTAAGTTCTCATTGTTTGAGCAAGAATTTTCCACCTAGTTTCCAATTCACTCAGGATTAACTTCACAGGTGGGTACACCATTAAATTAATCATTAACATAGTAACGAATGAAATTTACATTTACATTATTATACTTTAAAAGCTACTACTATTAAGTATCTATAAAGTCCTGTAACTTATTTACAGACTTGTGTCAACTGTGGTGTAGGAACTCTACATTCTCATATTCCAGTAGTATCAGAGCCTCTCGTGGAAACTTCTATGTTCTAGGGTTAGTTTTATAGGTTATTATTATATTCTTAATTATTTACATACAAGGTTAAAATGCTAAATACATATTAATTTACTTAGGGCTTATATTTTGGATTGAAAACTTTGTAACTTGGATTGGAGCCAGTTCCTGATTTTTCTCATATTATATTGGACTGCATTTGGTGAGACTTCAATTATATCTCTTGGCTAGTTCTGTTCATTACTGGTAACTAACCTTTGTGGAAAAGCCATCAAACGGATCTATTCCTGATTATCATAATAATACATGTCTGTGATGTTCCTGTTTCTCACGTTGGAAATAACTTTTGTCTGAAGATTATTACATCCTGGAAAAGAAACATCAGATAAGAGAAAATTATACAAGCAACTTATCAAGCAATTTTTAGCATAATATTATTCTAGTCTAAATTAGTCCTTAATTTTAATATTCTTTATTACTGTAACTTCCTTAAATTCTAATTTATTCTTGATACTGGTTCAAGAATCCAATTCTCTACCTATATATTCTTTTTTGGCAAATTGTAGGTAATGATTCATCGTTTTCTCTTATATATTAGTTAGGGTTTTTGGACATTGACAACCAGTACTCCTAGTTGTCTGACCACTTGAAGGTCTTAAATTCTTTTCGTATATATTGAATACAGTGGCAATGTTTGGAGGTCCTGTATTCAGATTATATTACTGTTGTTCGAGAATTCGAATTAAAACAGTTTATAAGTGTTCTTTTATATCCCTTTCCTGGTTTTCATTAATTATTTTCTTTTGTTTGAGCATTTCTTATTTAGCGGGTTGTAGATTATACCATCGAAATCGCAATCACTTGGACGACGGTGCTTGGCGAAACAGTGAGACGAAGTCCCTCAAATGAACTCTATAGTTGGGAGAAATCCCCTAATCTCTTATTAAGATTATTATCGCCTTCTTTGACATCGGAAATCAGGTTGGACTTTGCATTAAACTTCGCTGGCATCAGATTTCCTTACAGCTATAAAAGGTTTGTTGAATATTTTTCATCAACACTATTTAGATTATTTGCTTCTTAAAAGAAAATCATTATTTTCATACTGATATTTCCTTTGGTGAGTAACGGCACTATTGTTGTCCTTAACTCACTGTTACATATATATATATATAAAAATATCATATATATATATATATATATATATATATATATATATATATATATATATATATATATATATATATATATATATATATATATATATATAAAACAAAACTAAAATGTAATTCTTGTAAAATATTTCATTTTTTACTATTTTTTTTATAATATAACATTTATTGGAAACCTCACCTACAAGCTTCAAATTGCCAACTATCGCCATTTCAAATAATTTTACTCAAATTCGTAAAGCATCAAAAATGAAAAATAGAGCATTCCTTATTTATTATAGAATAAACATTTCAAATTAAAGCTATTCCTTTTTTACCTTTTAAAAGTTACAACTATTAAATATTGTTTTTCAAACACAAATTTATTATTTTTCATAATTATCATAACTCGACATTGGTACAGAGAACTAACTCCCCCTCCCATACCATGGCAGACAATGAATGGGTATTATAGCTTTAGATATATCGATATTTTTATAAATATCGATTAAAACCTGATAATATCGCCATAATCGATTATTTCGTATATTGTATATGAATGTAAGCTAAAATTCATTCTCAGTGTTCTTATAGAACTCATAGAGGAAGGAGGCTTATAGAGAAAAAAAAATTCCGAATTTTCTCAGTTTGTATACTCTTTTGGGGCTGCTTTTATACGTCATATTCACCCCCATTTTTTCATATATCCCCTAAACTGTTAGATCCTTGGGTTTGAAAATCTATGACGTAAAAAGCTTTTTCTTTATAATGTAAAAAACTGCATCGAAATAAATGAATTCGTTAATTTTTATGAATATTTTTATAGAGGGAGGTGTATTTTTTTTACCAGTATTTCAGAAATATTTTTTAAAAATTATTGGTTCGTTTACAAATAATATATACAACATAAATGAATAGGGGAATGATGCAAATATACGATGAAAATTAAAAAGAGCAAAAAAAATGGCAATAATTATTTTATAAAAATTTCTTAAAATTGCAGTCTACTGCACATAAGATAACCGGGATATAAATGTTTTAAAGCTACCTGTTCTAGGGTTAAAACATAACAGATCCTTACTTCTTTCTTTCAATCCCTTCCAATTATTACATTGCTGTTTTCTTCTCAATTACCACTCTGATTAACTAGTCAAATACCACATGTGCTCACATCAAACACACAGAGTCTCTTTGGACAAATCACCCGCCTTAGAAAAATATCTCCCTAATTGCTTGCCAATGGAGCAAGAATATAAGACAGATTTACTCAGATACTTATACCTCCCAGATTATACACTTAAAGGTAATTATTTCCGTTTTCTCTTAAAAAATTTTTTTCATAATTTAAATTATTATTGCTGTAGCAATTCTAAATGATTTGTCCTCAGTACAAATAATTCTTTAATTTTTACACCAGGAGGGCATATTTTATGCTCATCTATATATATATATATATTATATATATATATCATATATAATTATATATATATATATATATATATATATATATATTATATATATATATATATATATATATATATATATATACTATACTATAATATAATATATATTGTAAGGTTTCTTCTTTTGACTGTCTGTTTGTTTGCTGTTGCTTAATATGTGCCATGTTCTCCTTTTCCAGCAATAACTTTTACTACTTTCTCATTGAAGTTGATGTTGTTTGCTATAAATTGAGTGTGTAATTGCCTGGTACACTTGACTCTTACTACCATTTTCTTGTACTACCATCATACTTACGCTACTTAACTTAGAGGATACCAATCGGCTGCATATTGATTGGAATCTGTTGCCTGAACTTAACAAGAAAAACCTTAACAGTTGTTAAGGTATGTATGTTTTACACTTCCCATTCTATTTTATTTTTATTTTTTTTATTTTTTTTATGGTTGTAGTGAGTGATATAATACCTTCCTTTTTCAAATAGTTTTTATGAATATGACCTAGATAGTTTGACTATGCCTCTTACTAGCGTGTTATGTTCATGTAGGTTTGGGGTTTGGACTTTGATTCTAAAATCATAACCACCTTTGTGACGAGGAAAATCTTTAAGTTTCCTTTCCCCAACGATTCAATTTCACAAGATTTCTTGTCAGAAGTGACAGCGATTAACTATTTTCACCATGTCTCAGGTATTATTCATAGATCTACCTGTATGAATTTAGAATATTACCTTTTATAGGGAATTATTAATAACTTTTATTATATAAAAACTTGTACATTAACGGAACCTAGTTGCCCAAGTTTAGAGAATAGTGTGATCATTAATTAACCTTTACGTACAATCAACAAGTATATTGTGAAGTTTATGAATAGAAAATAAAAACAAAACAGTCTCATTTGTGTGTGAAGTTCTTTATGATTTTGTTGATTTAGTATAAACTACAGTGTTAATTAGATGAATGCCCACTATACACATATTGGGTAACCGTAAAAATAAACTTTTAAAATGTGTAGCTGTGTAACCATATATGAACTTTAATGAAACAAACTTGTTTTTCTGACTATATATATATATATACACAGTTATATATTATTGAATGTGTTTTTTTTATTAGGATATATATGTATATATTTACTTGAATTTCTAAAAGCTTGTTTATCAATTTTTGTAGAATTAAGTTGTAACATGTTTTGGGGTAATATAACCATGGTTATATAGAGAATTGTGGACACCATACGCCCTACTCAGAAAAAAATTATTATTGTTAAAGCAAGGAAAAAACTGGATACTACCTGTTATTCCTGTAACACGAACTCAAACCAAACAAAGCTGATAAGATAGTTTTTCTTTGTGGGTGTGGGATTTTTTTTGTACCACTTAAATGTTTTTTTTTGATTCATGAATAACCTTTTTGTACCCTCACTTATGAAAAGCGTTATTATGATTTAATCAACCTTATTACTTTTGTACAGAAAGAAATCAGTCCTTAAATATAGTTTGAGCATAAATTGAATCGTTTTTAATTCTCTCATATCTTGTATGTTATACTGGGTTTTGCATGAGCATGAGGATACACCTGTCTCTTTCTCTCTCTATTCTAAAACTCTTGTTGCACTGAACCTTTATATGATTCTCCATCTACCTCTTGGTGTTGGAACTGTACAAATCTGGTGGTCGGTAATAAACTTTGAACTTTAGTTTTTTTTATCTAGTTACTGTAATTTTTCTTAGCGAAGTGTGTGCTGGATTGAGGGTATTGTTTGCATTTGAGGAAGTTGGTAAGATTTCCTTCCTAATAATAACCTTTGGTGATTGGACCCTTAGATCCTTGTAAAACCTTCCTTGTACTCTTAGCAATATTCAATTATAGATTAGATTAGATAATCTCTTCTCTTATTCCCTCTACTTTGCATGGTAGTTGGTGAATTTGTTTTTGGGAAACATTTTTTTTTATGGTGTATATATTTGTATATCTGATTCACTTCCTTATCATAGTTTTTTTTTATCCTGGCATGAGTTTACTTTAGAACCATAGCAAGAGGGTGTTTGATAGTGGTCGAAAAGTGTTTGTTTTTTTTTGGTGTTGGTCTATGTCAAATTTGAATGCTTTTCGTCAGATACCTCTTTTACCTGATATGATTTTGTGGGTTCTGTAGTTTTTTTTGCCGGGAGTTGATCTGAATCATTATACCTTTATTTTACCATATACTGCCTATGTTGCTGGTTGCTGAGGAAATGAGTTTTTAAGGAAGCTGGTCGAAATATAAAGTGTCTAAAAAGTGTCTAAAATCATCTGAGGAAGGTAATTGAGTACATACACCTGCTTATACCCCAACTTGGCTAATTTACAAACTTTATTTCACCTATATTTTTTTTTTCATGTTAACTGAGTGAGAAGCTGAGTGTTCTTGTGTCACTGTCTTTTTCTGTTGATGCTGCATGGCCTTGTTCTCATTGTGTGTATTGCACGTGTTGGTCTAGAAGAGGAGGGAAGAGTGGATAAACCAGTGGTAAGTGTCAGAAACTACACAATATTTTTTTTATTGTCCGATTGGACCATTATATTGATAATTTCGTTTTTCACTGTGGTATTTTGCTTATTATCTTTGATATTTGTAACTTGTTTTGTTTATATTTAAAAAAGGGTGAGCTTACTGACTAAAGAATCACACTCAAAAATTACAACCCTTATATTGGTAGCAGAGCGTAGTTTCTGATACTGCTGCTCATATAGCTACCCTTTCCTTCCTGTCTTTGTTGGTGTTGTCTTTGTTTGTTGACAATTGAATAAACTTTTTGGATTGTTGGTAAGTTTGTTGTTCATGGTATTGTTTTTTGGTTAAAATAATAAAAATAATGGCTGATCATAAATTAACAGGTGACGAAACACCCCCCAACCCTAGAGAAGGGGAGAATGTCACCCAATTACAAAATTCTGAAGATGAACAGGAAAACGATACATTGGAGCGTAAGGAAGCAGTCGATCCCACTTCTCAGGTGGTGAACACTAGTGAAAGGGGATTGCGACCCGTACTCCCATCAAGTTCCATCCCAGATGATGAAATAACCAGAGAACAGTTGGCCCAACAATATTCCTTGTCTAATGATTTGATGGACAGAATGAATAGATTGACCCAAATAACAGAGAACCAGGGGACCGCCTCTGTGTTACCACTGGAGAATGGTCAACAACAGACCCCACCGTCCTCTACTCTGGTTTCTCAGAGCCAGACTACACGTCCTTCTTCAACGGAATTACTCCCATTTCCAATCACTGACAAAGATTGGTTAAAGGCCATATATCGACAGAACCAAGAGATGATAATGGCTTTGACGAAAGTTGTTTTGTTGTTGGAGAAGCATACACCTAATTCGAATAAAATGATCCCAGTAGGCAAGTACTCCTTAGAAAATGGAGAACCATTTCCTCAATTTCTGCAAAGGTTTGAGGAATATGCCACAATAACTTACCCTAGAGCAACTGCTGAAGGGTGGCGAACACACCTGGGAATGTATCTCGAAGGTGACATCAAGAAGGTGTATGATGTATTAATGAAAAATAACGCTGGTTATACCATAATAAAAGCCCAACTGAACGAATGGTTCGCTGAATGTTTACGAAAGAAGGTAAAAACTCACCTAAAGAATTTCAATGAGGCAAAGATCCTTCCTCATGAAACAATACCTCTCTATGCATTGAGATTGCAAGGGTTAGCTGAAATGGCTTTTCCTGGGTCTGATGTCAAAGACATGAAGATGGTTAGAGAGAAATTGGTCGGCAGCTTGCCCCTTGATATGCAGGAAAAGGTAAATGCTTCTGCGGTGGTGTGTGAAATTGCTATGAGGGGCTTACCACTCGATTGGGGTGGCCTAGTGAAACTTATAACTCAACATTACACAGGAGGATGTAAATCTAGTGAGGAACAAAACGTATATCCACCAACAACACAGGGTACTGAGAATTCGCCTTCGTCTCCGGAGGTGATTGATCTCACAGCCTTCCATCCATATTCATCAGTGGGAGCAACTCCCCCAGTTACGACACAAGAATATTGTTCTCAGAAAAGTATAACCCATGGACCACAGACTAATTTGGGTTATGAACAATGTGGACAGCCGTTGTATTATGGTCAAACACCCGCTTATTATGGAACCTCTTTTCAAAATAACTTCAACCCCAATGTAGCGGGATCCTACTCCGTACCCACATTTGCTCAGGTGGCTGCACAGTCACCTATACCTCCCCCAAATTAATGACTCTCAAAGACCTAATACTCCACCTGTTTCTCCACGACGGAATAATCGAACGTTTTACGCCTCAAAACGGGGCCCACCATCACCGAAACAAAAACGGCAGATGCCACAACAAATAAACACTTCTATAGGTTCCCCCAATGTACCACAGTACCAACCACCACAAAAACCTTGGTGGTCGGGCAATAACCTGCCTTGTAAATATTGCAAGCAGGCAGGTCATGACGTTAGGGACTGTCCATCTCGCCCGTATTGCCATTTTTGTGGAAAAAGGGGGCATATATTTGATGAGTGCTACCTACATAAGAATAAATGTATTCGATGTGAAGCTAACGGACATGTGGTGCAGGACTGTCCGCAAACAAGAGAAAAGCTACAGCAATGTGATTCTACTCCTCGATGTCCCTTCTGTCAAGGGGATCACCTGGGTATGAATTGTACGAAAAAGAAACCACATTCAAAAAACTAGTTAGCTCTGTGGGGAGTGGCCCACCCGCAGAGCCACCATCACTGATTCAAGAAGTCCCAAAATCGCAAAGAGATAAAAAACAACAACCATCCAAGAAAGGGTCACCGTCATTACTTTTAGCAACCGACATTGATAATTCGGAAATAATACCTGAACTATTGGAAGTCAATGTCCCAGTTCTCGAATATGGGATAGACTTCATTGAAGATCCTCCAAAGGTATTAATAACTTCCGCTGTGAATGACGAAATTGATAAAATAAATAACACAAAGGAAGATGTTTCAGTCAATACTGACCCTACAACATCTTCCCAATGTTTATCCCATCCGGAAACTCTAGCAACCACCGTTAATATTGACTCTTCGTTGATTCAAAAGACCCTCTCTGAGGTGCCAGTACTAAGTGAAAAGCCGAAAATAAACGGCCCGAAAGGCCCATTTCTCCAGTTTAGGATTACTCAATCCCTTCTGGAAGAAGCCTTGGTAATAGGTGTGATAATTGATAATTCTGCGCAAACTGAACTGTTGGAAGCTTTGGTTGATACTGGAGCATCTGTCAGTATAATAACCAATCGAACATATAAATTATTAGACCCTTCTATATATCCTTTGAAACCTACAAAATATACAGGTTTACGTGGCATCGGTGACGTCGTTTTTGAAGTCCTTGGTGCAGTTACTCTATCGTTACATCTTTCTAGTAGCTATTGTACAAGGGCTGGAGAGTTTGTCGTTGTTTCGGACGAGGTAGTATCTTATGGTTTGGTTATTGGTTATGACCTTCTGCGTGCGGAAAACATATTGCCCGATTTAGCGAATAAAGAATTGATTACACGACATAACGATAGTCTTTTGGTCATTGCAAAAGATATACGGACCAAAAATGGTCAAGAACATGCAGCTAAATTAGCTACAGGAGTAAACATTCCTTCAAATAATTGGATGGAGGTGTTGCTTGCACAGGAAAAATGGTTTCCAGAACCCTCTTATCCGGCTCTTTTGTTGTTCACACCTAGTGAACAGAATCACTGTTTTATGGATCACGCTGTTATTCCATATTCCCTTGATACTCCCATAAAATTGCCTTGTTATAATCTAACTGATCACCATATAAAAATTAAACAAGGTTATACCCTAGGAACGTTTTCTATCCTTTCAGTAAATCCCACTAATACAATTCCTACACATTTGGTTGAACTAACACAGAAATTGCAAAATACATATAAAGAATGGACACCTGCAAACCTCCATGAGGCTTTTGACCTGGATTCCACTGATCTAACCCAAGAACAAAAAGACCAACTGATACAATTACTACTTAAATATCCAACTACACTAAGTCTGGGAGATACAGACGTGGGATGTACTTCCATCTTAAAGCATTCTATAGAAACAATAATTGACGACCCAGTGTGTGAACCGGTTAGAAGACTCCAGGGTCCAATACAGTATGAGGTGGAGGAAGTATGTAGAAAGCTGGAAGCCGATGGCATTATTCGACAATCGTTCTCCCCTTACTCGGCCCCAGTTGTCCCTATTAGAAAACCTGAATGGTAACGAGGCGCTTTGTTTGGCATTGACTATAGAAAATTTAAATTCAAGTTTACAAAAGGAGACTCCTTTTACTATCATCCTAACCTAATTAGATACATTGTTCATCTCAAGGAAAACAATATTTCAATCACTATTCGACCTATATAAAAGGTTTATTATCAAAATAGAAATGGATGGAAGACAGTGTAGAAAAAACCGCATTTTCTACACCATTATCCCATTGGGAATTCTTACGAATGCCCTTTGGTGTTAAAAATGGACCAGCTACCTTCCAAAGAGCCATGAATCTTGCACTAAGTCACATCCCTTGGACGGAAGTTATGATCTATATTGATGACGTATTAATAGTTAGTGACACTTTTGAGCAGCATTTATCCATCTTAGAGGAAGTCCTAATAGCCTTCATGGTGAATGGGTTTAAGTTAAAACCATCAAAAACTTATTTACTCAGAAGAGAAGTAAAATTTTTGGGACATACGATCTCAAATGAGGGCATGATACCCTTGGAAAGAAACTTACAGGGAATACGAGACTTCCCAGTACCCAAAACTGTTAGGCAAGTGAGACAATTTATGGGTTTAGTGAACTTCTATCGCAGACACATCCCTAATTGTTCGGTCATAGCACAACCATTGTTCGAATTATTCAAAAGTAAGAGTAATGTCAATTGGACTGAACAGTGCCAAAAAAGCCTTTGATACCTTAAAAATTTCCCCTTATACTTCCGTGGATTAAGATATGATGCTACTTTACAAATATCGTCATTTTTAAGTTGGCTAAATCTTCTGTTAAGTTCGGCTTTCAAAGTTTGCGTCATGTAACTAACCACTTGCTTTTCTCTCTCATAATCTACAAGCAATGACGGGGACAGTTCAGATATTTCAGGTTTATCACATACAGTGTTTTCTGGGCTATTAGATCTCTAAAACCCTTCTCTACAAAATCAAAGTAATAATATTCACAGATCATCAACCTATATTGTTCCTTCAGAACATGCCATTAGTAAACCCTCGGGTGGCTAGAACTTTAGAAGAATTAAATGACCTGGACTATGAGTTGTGTTACTTGCCAGGTAAGGAAAATATCATAGCCGACATAGTCTAGATCTCACTATGAATTGAAGCTGGAAGCCATGGAAACAAGCTATCTTCCGGAAGTCCCTGATGGCTTTAAAGAAATTTTAATGCCAGGAGGTGGCGATTCATTGTTCCAGTGTTTTTCCCATTACGAGTATGATCACATGGACCAACATTTAGAATTGAGGGTTGAAGTCGTGGATGAATTATTAGCACATCGTGAAAAGTATCACTTACCAACTGGTAGGAATGAAAAAGGTGTGCTCAAACAACTTCAACTTACTAGGTGTCCTGGGCAACTCCCATTTATTCATAGTATCCAAGCCTATGCTAAATTGCGACAGGTAAAAGTATTGGTTTATTTTAATAAGAATCATCCTTTGCAGTTTGGATTGCCTGATAGCAAAAAGAAGTTGTTTTTGTTTTGTCGTAGTGGTATTCATTTTAACCGACTTATTACAACGGAAAACGTTTTACCTGAGTCGGTCATGATGTCATTGGAAGCGTATCCTAGTCCACCTGTAATCTAATCTTCTTTGTTGGTGGTTATTCATTCATTGGAACCAGAATCTCCAAATGAAAATAATTTAGCGAAAGATACAGTCAATCTTGTACAAAGTCTTTTTGACTCCGGTGGGGAGGAGTCAGGTGGTAATGACATACCTAACACAATCATTTCTTTGAAAAACTTTACTATGATTATTAATACTCAAGATACTGTAGAAATTTTGATGTCTCAAATAGTTGATTGTCAGAAAAATGACCCATTGTTAAGGCGCTTGAAAAGAGCCTTACATCATAATCAACCTTTGAGGGGTCCTCTTAAATTGTTCCGTTATTCTCTGAATTCTTTATCACTCTTGGATGGTATTTTAATACATCGTAATCGGAATGATCAGTATAACTATGTGGTATCATTTCTTTTTGCAGTACAGGTCACGGTGATCAACCATTATGAATTTGCTCATATTGGACAGCGCAAATTATATGCGTTATTGGAGAATCTTGTATGGCATCCCAAATTAAGAGAAATTTGTAAGGATGTTTCTATGGCATGTCATACATGCCAGTTAGCTAAAATTTCCAACATATTTAATACACCACCAAAAATAAAGATTAACACTAGATATCCTTTCGAATTAACAGCTGCAGATCTTATTCAGCTACCAAAATCTCGGAAAGGAAATAATTATGCTCTTATATTTATAGATCATTACAGCAAATGGGTGGCTGCTGTGCCGATTAAAAGTAAACATACATCTCTAGTTGCTGCGGCCCTTGAAAGTATAATCCCTTATCTCCCTCTAATCCCTTCTCGCTTACTAACTGATAATGCCCGAGAATTTCGTGGGCCAATTTTTGAAGATCTTTTACGGTCTTTGAATATATATCATGTGTATACTACACCCTACAACCCTTCATCAAATGGTATTGTTGAGCGAGTCAACCGAACATTATTACAATATTTGCGTGTTTCTTTACAAGATCCAACAGAATGGGACTCCCTTTTACATCATGTAATCTTAACTTACAATCATTCTAGACACTCAGAAACTGGTAAAACTCCAGCTGAAATCTTATACAGGGAGGCCCATGATACCCGTCCAAAATTACCTTGGACCAGATTTTCCCAATATTGGGATGAAGGTCATCAAAATTTTCGACCATATGTTGTTGATCAGTTGGTAGCATTAAAAATCCACTTACCTGGAGATCTTACAATAAATAAGTTCAAAGAAAGGTACCAGGGTCCTTTACAGATTATACACATAAATTCTAATGATGTAACTTATGTGGTGGAAGCGTTAGATACTAGACGAAAATATCGAGTACATCATCGTCAGTTAAAACGATGGATTTCACCTCCCTTGTATCTACAAAGAACTCCTATCTTTGTGGAATTATTGACCAAACCCTTGTCGTTCGAGGGAGAACCCTCTGAGGAAATTGCTGAAGAGTCAATACCGGCTCCTTCAGACACAACTCCCCCTGAGCAGACCCTGAATTTTGATAATGACTCGGATGAGGAGGACTTTTTGGGTTTTCCGGATGTACCAGGTCCAGAACTTTTTAATGATGTAATTTACCACTTAAATCAAAGCGTATTGTTAGCCAACTCTTTAAACCAATATTTGGATGAACATGAACACAATGGACATCCTCCAATGGATCAAATGGATCATAGTAACGAAAATATCCATGATCAGCTGAGTGATATTTCCTCCTATTATTTGGGAAACTTGTTCATTACTCCTGAACAAATTGCAATTAGCCCATCTTTAATAAAGAATTCTCCAACTTTTACAAACGTCTCTCCAAACCTAATTCACACTCCTTCCTATATCTCCTATACACCCCTAATAATAACTGATACTAGAGAAGTACCTCCGGTGCCTAGACATCAAGTTAGGAGGCTTTCTTTAGGAGAGGGTGTATCACGAGATAGTATTACAGATCTCCCTTGTGACATAAGTAGCGGAACTGTCTATCCCCCATTAAAATCTTTAGATATGGGCACTACTCCAGTCCAAAGAACTGAATTGCCCAAATTACTATTCTCACCTAGTTGTGAGGAAGAAACTGAATCATTCCCTCTAACTGAACAATCAATTAAAGAATTTTTAGAATGGGAAAAGTCTCCGGTAATGGTTCCGGAAATAGCCCAAACAACTTTTAGTGGAAAAAAGAAAATAGTTCACTGGGCTCCTGAAACGATCATCCCCTCAATCCCTGAAGATAGGTCAAGTGAAATTGCGGAAGAGGCCGATTTTTCAGAGCCAGTAGCTGCTCGAACCCGAAAAAGAGCAACAGTCACAGAACTAAATGAACCTTGGGTGCAGACTCGCATCTTAGAAAGGCGAAAAAGAACCGATTAAACTGAGTTAGTAAGTAGAAGCAGAAGATCAACGGATGGAACCCCGATGTTCTAGGTAAGTGATTTAACTAGTATTAGATTAGATTTGAAATATAATTGACTATATAATAATGTCTTGATATATATAATATATTTTTTTGTCATGTAACTATTTTTCTTATTTTAGAATGGATGAGTGTCAAATGGGAATGATCCAAAGATGATCTACTATGGAACGGAAAACACTTTTCTATCGAGGAATTTAGAACAAGATGCTCCTCAGACGGAATTATTGAATGTACAAACCCAAACCAACTAAATATAGAAATGTATGGGCCCAGACCCTTATTATAGGCTTAAATGAGATATGATGCATAATTATAATAAAGTAAATGAGATAACATATTTAAATAGTAATTTTGTAATAAAATTAATTTTAATATTTTAATAAAATAATATCCTTGTTCTTGTTTTTATTAGTAAGTGGTAACCTTGATGTATAAGGTTTGGAGGTTACACAATGTTACAGATAGGGGTTGTGATGATAAAACGGTTGTCATTGATTGATGTGGTCTGACAATGGCATTTCTTTTGTGGTTAGGTATGTTTTAGATTTAGTCTTTAAAGTTTTACTATGTGGAATTAATCTGTGATATATATGTTTCAGATACTCTTGGCCGGTCATTCGATGGTGTCGTACTTGGAATCGTTTTATGATTCCTGGTTGCATAACCCTGAAAACAGAACCATAAAGTTTAAACAATTTATTTTGGCATCTTTCGAAGATGTACCAAAGGGCATAAAATATGAAGTAACCAAGCATACTACCCATGTCTTGGTTTTCTCCATTTTTCGAATGGCTTATACACAGGCCCGATACACCCTGACGAAGGGTTCCTACCATAAGGAATACACCGTCACCCTCCCTGACTTAGCTTTTAAGGCTGAAGACGCCCTTAAAGTAATCAAAGAAATTTATAAAGAAGTTAAACACCAAAACCCTGATGCTAAATTGTTCATGGTATTACCCACTTTCCCGGACTTAGCCTATTACAACTACCATCGTTGTATTGCTCACGCACCCCCAGAGGTCCAAACATGGTATAAAAACCTCCCTCGTACCACACCTAAAGAATTAAATGAAGACACCATTAAGGTGTATAACGAGCTCCATCGTCTGCATACATCCTCGTTGAAATGGGAAGAAAAGAGAACAATTGCGATGTCTGACGCACTATGTTTCATACCAAATCATAAATTGTACAAGGAATATCAACAACTAAAAAATCCAAGAAACACTGTATACTCTTTGGGTCCAAAGGGTTACAATAGTGACGGTATCCATCCCAATGCAGAATTTGGAAATGCTTTTTGGGTAATGATTAATTATTTTGGGACCTTCACCATTCCAAAAGAGCCCTCCACTGAACCTTTCCATATGACTCGAGCTTCTCAATTGAGAAAGGTAACTATTACCATTGGAAATGACCTGGGTAATGAGGCCACAACCTCATCATCGGGTCAGTTACCCGATGCCCAAGACATCTCAGAAACATCCGCCCGACCATTGGAAGGGAGGAAAACTCTGAGACCCTTACAGGCATCTGATGGTCAATCACGGCCTGAGAAACATTCCAGTGTCTCACTTCCATCTGAGATACTGGATGCGATACCATCTACTTCTAGGGCACACCAGAATACAGTTTTTTGTCCTTCCTTGGCTCAATCCCGGTATGACCCCGAGAAATGTTCTGCTGATGTCTGTTTTTGATCCAATGCCCCTAGCTTCAAGAGCATATAGATTTAAACGACCCCCTTCACCTTCATTTTTAGAATCGGAAGCAAAGGTTCGTCCTAGGGCTTCGTTGGCTAAGTCTCTTAAACGAATGTCAATGCATGAGTCGGACCTTTTTCAGGCTTCTTTTGACAAGTTTGCGGATTATTCCTTGGGGTCTTTGCATACAAAAAATGATACTATCGATGGAAAGGAGTTTCGGCACATTCTTGAGAATTTGGTTTGTAGTTACGAATACCGTAACCGTCAGTCGTAATTGAGGTAACAGTTGTGGTTATTGGGTTGGTTTGTATTGTAAGTTGTCGGGAAGTAATAATTAGGGTTGTTAGGGTCGTTTTGTTTGTTTGTTGGCTCGTTGTCTCGCTTGTTTCCCTCTATCCGCCATTTCATGACGGGTGGGGAGGTACATGTAGGGTTTGTTTTTTTTGACTGTCTGTTTTGTTTGCTGTTGCTTTATATGTGCCATGTTCTCCTTTTCCAGCAATAACTTTTACTACTCTCTCATTGAAGTTGATGTTGTTTGCTATAAATTGAGTGTGTAATTGCCTGGTACACTTGACTCTTACTACCATTTTCTTGTACTACCATCATACTTACGCTACTTAACTTAGAGGATACCAATCGGCTGCATATTGATTGGAATCTGTTGCCTGAACTTAACAAGAAAAACCTTAACAGTTGTTAAGGTATGTATGTTTTACACTTCCCATTCTATTTTATTTTTATTTTTTATATTTTTTTTTTATGGTTGTAGTGAGTGATATAATACCTTCCTTTTTCAAATAGTTTTTATGAATATGACCTAGATAGTTTGACTATGCCTCTTACTAGCGTGTTATGTTTATGTAGGTTTGGGGTTTGGACTTTGATTCTAAATTCATAACTTCGCCTTTGTGACGATTCAATTTCACAAGATTTCTTGTCAGAAGTGACAGCGATTAACTATTTTCACCATGTCTCAGGTATTATTCATAGATCTACCTGTATGAATTTAGAATATTACCTTTTATAGGGAATTATTAATAACTTTTATTATATAAAAACTTGTACATTAACGGAACCTAGTTGCCCAAGTTTAGAGAATAGTGTGATCATTAATTAACCTTTACGTACAATCAACAAGTATATTGTGAAGTTTATGAATAGAAAATAAAAACAAAACAGTCTCATTTGTGTGTGAAGTTCTTTATGATTTTTGTTGATTTAGTATAAACTACAGTGTTAATTAGATGA
This sequence comes from Trachelipus rathkii, assembly GCA_015478945.1. Classification (NCBI taxonomy): domain Eukaryota; kingdom Metazoa; phylum Arthropoda; class Malacostraca; order Isopoda; family Trachelipodidae; genus Trachelipus; species Trachelipus rathkii. The sequence continues at coordinate 24,946 of JABUQX010008553.1, forward strand.
ATGCCCACTATACACATATTGGGTAACCGTAAAAATAAACTTTTAAAGTGTGTAGCTGTGTAACCATATATGAACTTTAATGAAACAAACTTGGTGTTCTGAATATATATATATATACACAGTTATATATTATTGAATGTGTTTTTTTATTAGGATATATATGTATATATTTACTTGAATTTCTAAAAGCTTATTTATCAATTTTTGTAGAATTAAGTTGTAACATGTTTTGGGGTAATATAACCATGGTTATATAGAGAATTGTGGACACCATACGCCCTACTCAGAAAAAAATTATTATTGTTAAAGCAAGGAAAAAACTGGATACTACCTGTTATTCCTGTAACACGAACTCAAACCAAACAAAGCTGATAAGATAGTTTTTCTTTGTGGGTGTGGGATTTTTTTTGTACCACTTAAATGTTTTTTTTTGATTCATGAATAACCTTTTTGTACACTGGCTCATGAAAAGTATTGAGTAACCAAATGAAACGGTTATTTTTGTAAAGAGAGACTTCAATTCCTAAATATAGTTTAAGCATAAATTGAATCGTTTTTAATCCTCTCATATCTTGTATGTTATTATACTGGGTTTTGCATGAGCATGAGGATACACTGTCTCTTTCTCTCTCTATTCTAAAACTCTTGTTGCACTGAACCTTTATATGATTCTCCATCTACCTCTTGGTGTTGGAACTGTACAAATCTGGTGGTCGGTAATAAACTTTGAACTTTAGTTTTTTTTATCTAGTTACTGTAATTTTTCTTAGCGAAGTGTGTGCTGGATTGAGGGTATTGTTTGCATTTGAGGAAGTTGGTAAGATTTCCTTCCTAATAATAACCTTTGGTGATTGGACCCTTAGATCCTTGTAAAACCTTCCTTGTACTCTTAGCAATATTCAATTATAGATTAGATTAGATAATCTCTTCTCTTATTCCCTCTACTTTGCATGGTAGTTGGTGAATTTTTTTTTTTTTTTTTTTTTGGGAAACATTTGTTTTTTTTGTTGTGTATATTTTTGTATATCTAATTCACTTTCTTATCATAGTTTTTTTTATCCTGGCATGAGTTTACTTTAGAACCATAGCAAGAGGGTGTTTGATAGTGGTCGAAAGGTGTTTGGTTTTTTTGGTGTTGGTCTATGTCAAATTTGAATGCTTTTCGTCAGATACCTCTTTTACCTGATATAATTTTGTGGGTTCTGTAGTTTTTTTTGTTGCCGGGAGTTGATCTGAACCATTATAACTTTATTTTACAATATACTGCATATGTTGCTGGTTGCTGAGGAAATGAGTTGTTAAGGAAGCTGGTCGAAATATAAAGTGTCTAAAAAGTGTCTAAAATCATCTGAGGAAGGTAATTGAGTACATACACCTGCTTATACCCCAACTTGGCTAATTTACAAACTTTATTTCACCTATATTTTTTTTTTCATGTTAACTGAGTGAGAAGCTGAGTGTTCTTGTGTCACTGTCTTTTTCTGTTGATGCTGCATGGCCTTGTTCTCATTGTGTGTATTGCACGTGTTGGTCTAGAAGAGGAGGGAAGAGTGGATAAACCAGTGGTAAGTGTCAGAAACTACACAATATTTTTTTTATTGTCCGATTGGACCATTATATTGATAATTTCGTTTTTCACTGTGGTATTTTGCTTATTATCTTTGATATTTGTAACTTGTTTTGTTTATATTTAAAAAAGGGTGAGCTTACTGACTAAAGAATCACACTCAAAAATTACAACCCTTATAATATATATATATATATATATATATATAGTATATATATATAATATATATATATATATATATATATAATATTATTATATATAATATATATATATATATATATAATATATATATACAGGCGTATGATAGGATTAATAGGGATGCTCTGTGGCAAAGGTATTATTGATATATGGTGTTGGTGTAGCGCTTCTAAATGGAAATCAACAAGTGGTTATGAAGACGATGGTTTAAGCATGTGTAAGAATAAATGGTGTCGTTAGTGATTGGTGTTTAGATGTTAATAGCGAAGTAAGGCGGGGATGTGTTATTTCTCCTTGGTAATTCAATATGTATATGGATGGGGTTATGAAAGAATTAGAGGTGGGGGTGGCAGGAGATGGTATTAGAATGATGGAGAATGGAAGAGAGTGGAGGGTGCCCTACCTATTATAATGCGGAGGATATTGGTTTTGTGTGGCGAATCTGAGAGGTTTGAGAGGATTGGTAGAGAGATTTGGCAGGGTGTGTAAAAGGAGGGGTTTGAAAGTAAACATAGTTAAGAGAAAAGCTATGGTTGTGAGTGAAGAGAGTCCTCAGTGTGAAGTTATGTTAGATGGTGAGCAGCTGTAACAAGCGTCTGAGCTTAAATATTTAGGATATATGTTGGATGAAAAGGGAATGGATGATGCAGAGTGTAGTAGGAAAGTTGTGAATGGCAGGAAGGCTGCTGGTGCAATTAAATCCTTGGTGGATATAAAGGGACTAAGTCTTGAGTGTGCTAGGTTATTACATGAGGGTAGTTGTTGCCTGTGTTAATATATAGCAGTGAGACTATGGTCTGGAATAAGAGGTATAGATCTAAAGCACAATGTGTTCAGATGGACAATCTTAGGGGAGTATTAGGTGTGAGAAGAATTGATAAAATGAGGAATGAACATATTAGAGAGCTGTGTGGTGTGAAGAAAGGGATGAATGAGAGAATAAATGAAAGTGCATTGAGATGGTTTGGCCATGTGAAAAGGATGGATGATAGTCGGTCGGTTAAGCGATGTATAGTGGTGAGTGTGTTGGGAATCAACCAACTGAGAGACTGAAGAAAAAGAGGATTGAGTCAGTAAAGGAATGCCTGGAGGAGAGAAATGTGAGTTTGGCAGAGGCGAGAAGAAAGGTGCATAGTAGGAGTGAATGGCAGGGTTTTGTTAGGAGGTATGGTTGTGGACCACCTGGGCCAAGGGATGAACCCCACACTGACGAGATGCCATAGATGGGTCCGTTGCAGTCCCATGAATCTCAAGGGTGGATTTTCTGACTGCGACGAGTTCTCACTAATATGTATAAAGGGGGCGGTAAGGTTGGGCTTCTTTTCGACTTGTGCCATATTCTTCTACTACTTTTCTGTTTCTGGTGCATGTCACGCATCTTACCCACAGTCTTGGGGAAAGAAGGAGAATGATGATGATGATGATAAACGGTATATATATATATATATATATATATCATATATATATATATTATATATATTATATATATATATATATATATATATTATATATATATATTATATATATATATATTTATATATATTATATATATATAATATAAGAAGATAGAATGGGAGTAACGAATGATAGAGAATGGCAAGAGAGTTAGGAAAATATATTGCAGATATTCTAGAAAGGAATACAAGCAAGTTAATAGATAGATAGAATATTATATATATATATAATAATTATATATATATATATAATATAATAAATACACATATATATATATATATATATAATATATATATATATAATATATAATATATATATATATATATATAATGAAATATATTATATATATATATATATTAATATATATTATATAATATATATATATTATTACTATATATATATATATATAATATATATATATATATATATATATAATATATATAATTATATATATATATATATAATATATATTATATGGTATTATATATATATATATATATATATATATATAATACTATATATTATATATATAATTATATATATATTATAGAATATATATATATATTATATTTAGTAAAATGTTAGTTTGAGTCACTAACTATATTTAGATTAAAGATACCTTTAGTAAAATTAAAAGAATATCAACAGATTAGGTAGTAAGGAATATTCTTCAAGTTTGTAATAATTTTACAAGAAACATAATCTTTCAACCATTTCTTGGTCCTTTTTCAGATGTAGTACATAAGAGAATAAATATATATTAAAATAAAATTAAATTTAAAAGTTAGTATAAAAAATATAGTATCAAGTAAGTTTTGGTTTTAAATTTATAAAAAATGGTGAGAAGTTCAGAATGTTGTTTAGAATGGGATCTATTAGGTAGTTATTTTTTTGTAAGTTAAAATTATTAGTGTTGTTAATGCAATAGGATTCTGTACGTCTTCTGAGATGCAGGTTTTCTATACCAATGATGGGTGTCATGTGGTTGATGTTAATGGTATAGTCATGGGGTAGATCTATGGATGGTAAGGGCAGAGTTAGGGTTATCTTGTTGAAGATCATATTTATGTTGGTATTGTCAGTGTGAAAATCATGAGTTTCACCAATGTATTTGGAGTTGCAGTTTAGACATGGAATTTTATATATGCATTGTGAGTTGGTGTTAATGTTGTTTGTGCGTGGTTTTAGAATCTTTTTGATAGGGAGAATGCTAGAGGATGTGGTGTGTATGGACTTAGGTAGAATTTTCTTAATAGTTTCATGAGTGTAAGGAGGAAGGGGGGAGAAATTAATTATATGTTTTATTTTGTGTGTTAAGTTTGGTATAGAAAGTGCTTTTTGCTCTACGTAATGCTTTATTAATAATGTAATGGGGATATGATAATTTTAGGAAAATGGAAGAAATGAAATTATTTTCAGTTTGTAAAGAGGATGGAGAACAAATTCTGAAAGCGCGAAGGTAAAGGGAAGATAAGGTGCCGATTTTGGTGTTTAGAGGGTGAGAAGAAAACCAATGTGTATAGTTAGGATTAGCTGTGGGTTTTCTGTAAATAGAGAATTGTAAGTTGTTAGAGGAGGTCCAAATCATGAGGGTGCCAAGGAAGGGAATGGTGTTATTATTTGGTAATTCAATGGTGAATTTAATGTTGGGGTGAATATGGTTGACGTGGTTAAGAATATCTTTAAGGTTAATGTTATGAGCTAAAGCGGCGAAAACATCATCAATGTATCTGAACCAAAAGGAGTTGGAAAGGGGAGAATGTGATATAATTCTATGAGTTCCATGAAGATATTGGCTAGAATGCGGGAAAGGGGAGAACCCATGCTTAAGCCAGAGTTTTGTTTAAAGTGTTGTTATCATGGTATAGAAAACCTACATCTCAGAAGACTTACAGAATCCTATTACATTAACAACACTAATAATTTTAACTTACAAAAAAATGACTACCTAATAGATCCCATTCTAAACAACATTCTGAACTTCTCACCATTTTTTAAAAATTTAAAACCGAAACTTACTTGATATTATATTTTTTATACTAACTTTTAAATTTAATTTTATTTTGTTATATATATTTAGTCTCTTATGTACTACATATAAAAGAGAACCAAGAAATGGTCGAAAGCTTATGTTTCTTGTAAAATTATTACAAACTTGAAGAATATTCCTTACTACCTAATCTGGTGATATTCTTTTAATTTTACTAAAGGCGTCTTCAATCTAAATATAGTTAGTGACTCAAACTTGAAGAATATTCCTTACTACCTAATCTGTTGATATTCTTTTAATTTTACTAAAGGCGTCTTCAATCTAAATATAGTTAGTGACTCAAACTAACATTTTACTATTATCATAACATGCCTGATAACAACCTTTTACCTTTGGACTTCAACTTAAGGAAAAAATTTAGAAAATACACAGACTGCATGATTTCAGCTAACATTAAGATTCAACTAAAATTCCTACAATGCTGCCTTAATAATCTTGTTATCCCGAAGACATTGATACCAACCAGTATTAATTTCAACAAATATGAACCATTTCCTGATATATTTAGACACCTCCTCATCAATAAGATTATCTTTTTAAAGCAAGATATAAAGTCCACGTTTGGAAAAACTTTCAAAATTTTCAAAGACTTTCAAAATCTTTGGTACCTTACTTATCCAAATTCCTTGTTAGAACTTTCGGAACTTTTAAATATTGCATACAACATAAATGATGAAATCACCTCCAGAAAAAAGATTGACCTCGACAGGAAGTTTAACAAAATTTACTACAATAGTAAATGGACATTAAATTCTAACCCTGAACAAATCATCAACAAATCTAACCATTTACTATCCAAGGACCAAAAGATTCTTCTAGGTTACAGACTATCTTTCTCACTTCAACAAAAGGACCCACTAAAATGATTTCTCACAGATTTCAAAATTTGGAAGGGAGCAAATAATAATCAACCTTACAACTTTGATTTCCTGAAAGGATTATTAACTTCTAATATATTTAGCTCACATCTCAACAAATTCCCCAAAAAATTTTACACCACTTTCTCTTCTCTTCTAAACAATAACAACATAATCATCACCAGATCTGCAAAGGCAATAACATAGCTATCCTTAATTATCAAGATTACATCAGTAAATGTAATACATTAGACAATATTAATACTTATTCCATTTTCATTAACCACCCACTAAAAAACTCAAAAAAACCTATTCAACAGCAAACTTAAACAAATTCTATCTGATTTTCCAACACTACATAATGAACTTAAATCCACTCTTCCTAAACTATCACAATTTTATGGTATCCTAAAACCCATAAACTTAACAGTCCCCTTAGACCCATTATCTCCAATATAGACTCCACTACCTACAAATTATCTAAATGGATAACTAACTCCCTCAAACCTCTCATCGGACATATCTCTTCTTCACACATTAGCAACGCTGAAGACTATTTCAAAAACAAAAAACATTAACACTAACACTCATCAACTCCTTATCTTTGATGTTGTTTCCCTCTTCACATCTATACCTGTCCATTTTACTATCTCTTTACTTGAACGCTTCATCACTGAGAATGACATTACTCTTTCTCACCCTTTCCCTCTTAATAAAGAACTTATACTTCTCTCCCTTGACCATAACTTCTTTCAATTTAACAACACTTTTTTTAAACAAAACTCTGGCTTAAGCATGGGTTCTCCCCTTTCCCCCATTCTAGCCAAAATTTTCATGGAACTCATAGAATTATATCACATTCTCCCCTTTCCCCTTCTTCCCAACTTCTTTTGGTTCAGATACGTTGATGATGTTTTCACTGCTTTACCTCATAACATTAACCCTAACGATATTCTTAACCACATCAACCATATTCACCCCAACATTAAATTCACCATTGAATTATCAAATAATAACACCATTCCCTTCCTTGGCACCCTCATGATTTGGACCTCCTCTAACAACTTACAATTCTCTATTTACAGAAAACCCACAGCTAATCCTAACTATACACATTGGTTTTCTTCTCACCCTCTAAACACCAAAATCGGCACCTTATCTTCCCTTTACCTTCGCGCTTTCAGAATTTGTTCTCCATCCTCTTTACAAACTGAAAATAATTTCATTTCTTCCATTTTTCTATAATTATCAATATCCCCATTACATTATTAATAAAGCCTTATGCAGAGCAAAAAAACACTTTCTATACCAAACTTAACACACAAAATAAAACATATAATTCCTTTCTCCCCCTTCCTCCTTACACTCATGAAACTATTAAAAAAATTCTACCTAAGTCCATACACATCTCTTCCTCTAGCATTCTCC
>JABUQX010008553.1:35000-40000 GCA_015478945.1 Trachelipus rathkii
GTAGTTAATATACTAAGGTCGACTTAGCTGACCTTTTCAAACAGCTCCCTACTCCGGTTGTTATACTGGGAGACTTCAACCTCCCTCACCCCTTCTGTCAACTTCGTCTATTCTAAGTCCAAACTATCCCTTGTAGAGTTTTCTTTCTCTAAACCATCCCTTTTCTAGGATGCCTTAAACAGGACTCCCTAACATATGGAACGTTAAATACCACATCCTTCCTGTACTGGATTATCTCCTTTTGTTCCCATTACCTCCCCTTATGGGATTCGCTTTTTACCTGGTCCCGGCTTGGTTATTTATAACGGAAGTACTCCTTACCCGATCAATAGCTTTAATATGAGCTTGCGTAACTAGCCCCAATGTTAAAAACCCGTATACTCCAGCTGGCGTCTGACAGGCGGAGTGGGCTCCTTTTTTATCAAGCCAACAGCTATCCCCACACACTTTCCCCTTCAACAACCGGTTTTCTGACTGTTGATAATGCTTTTCGCTTCTTCCAGCAAGTTGTCATCTCAGCAGCAGAAGCTTGCATTCCACAATCTTCGTCAGGCAGGCGGTCGGCAACCCTTGGTGGTCCCAAGAGTATGCGCAAGCTAACCGCAAGAAGAACTCTACAGGCAACATAAAAAGACCCGCACCACCCCAAACATGATTATTTATAAAGCTGCTGCGGCGAGATCTCGACGAATTAATCGCCAAACACGTAAAATTTCAAATTTTGTTTGGTTTCCGTAAAAATCTTTCAACCGCAGACACTTTGTTATAACTAGATCATGACATCCGGGAAGCCTTCTCAACTGGCGAGATGGCTCTTGGTGTCCTCTTTGACCTTGAAAAAGCTTATGACACAACGTGGAGAATTGGTATTCTCCTTAAACTCCATTCACTTGGTTTCCATGGACAACTCCCTCTTTTCATTAAATGTCTTCTGTCAAATAGATCCATCCAGGTTCAATGCTCTTCTATTGTGTCACGTCACTTTATTCTGGATGAGGGCGTTCCGCAGGGTAGTGTTTTAAGTGTATTACTATTTGCTCTTGGATTTAATGACATTGTTACTTCTATCCCAGCGACAGTCAATTTTTCTCTCTATGTTGATGACCTTGCATTATACATAGCCAGCACCATCAGATTGCCTTTTTTTGAACGGCAACTTCAACTAGCTATTAAGAATATTTCACAATGGGATAACTTCCGTGGCTTCTATTTCTCTCCCACCAAAACTTCAGCGGTGCTTTTTAAGAAAGAAGGGAATCGAAGAACCTGCCACCTTCTTCCAGGGAACCTAACCTTATATGGTTCACCCATCCCTGTAACTTCGCAAGTCAAATTCTTAGGACTCAATCTAGATGACCACCTAACATAAGCACCGCATATTAAACACCTCAAAACAACTTGTCATCGCGGGATTGACCTGTTACGTCATCTCGCCTCAAAATCTTGGGGTGCTGACCGCAAGTCCCTTTTACGTCTATATATCGCCCTAGTCCGATCGAAACTTGACTATGGCTGTGTAGTATATGGTCAGGCCTCCCCTACTCTACTGCACCTATTAGATCCCATCCAAAACGAGGCGAACTGTATCTCCAGCGGAGCCTTGAAGTTAAATCTAATGTGATGCCACTCTCTCTTCGAAGGGAATGCATCATGTGCATAAGTTATCTTCACTTTCAAACCCCAATACCGTTTGCTCTGACACAGATCGTGCAGGAGATACCTCAGACTCCTAATTATTGGCCATTTGCAAACACAGTTCATAACATCCTTAATTTCCTTAACATCCCTTTGCAAAATGTGCTGCCTTTCTCTTATGACGAAGAGTACACACCTTGGCTACTTCCAGCTCCCACCACTTGCGTGGCCCTGACATTTCTCTCCAAATCTAGCCACCCTGCTGCTTTGTTAAAAGCATCATTTCTGTCTCATTCCGTAGTTTACGGTGAATATATCATGTTTACTGAGGTCTAAAAATAGGGGACAAATGTGGGCGCCCATCTGCTGTATTTCCCCTGACCGCAACCTCTCCTATAACCCTCCTCCCTAATGCCTCAATTTTTATTACGGCAGAATTAAATGGCTATAATGATTGTACTTTCTCGAATTCTAATCCTTAACCAAAACCACTCTTATGTAATTTATTCAGATTCACTCAGCGAAAACCCTTATTCTAAAAACACAATGGTATCCACTGTACAACAATTTCTTCGGCTGCTCCACTGCCGTAAGAAACAAATCACTTTATGCTGGACCCCCTCTCATGTAGGGGTAACTGGCAATGAAATCTCTAATAGATAGGCCAAAATGGTCACCTTTCGTTTCGGAGCTGTTCCAGGTACCTCCTGGTTGCCATTCGACAAAGTTACCTCCCATCAACTGATTACTATCCTGCTCTCCGACAAGGCTTTCGATCTTGATGGCAAGAGCGCTGGACGAGTGATCAGCGGGGAGCGAAACTTAGAAAAATAAAGCTAAACATTGGTGAGTGGTCTTCTTCCCACTGATGAAAGCGCTTACACGGTGATAATTAAATGCCTCTGTATTAGCCACACCAATATCACTCACAGTCACTATGTGTCACAGGACCCTCCTCCCATCTGTAAATTTTGCTGTCGCCATACCCCGCAATCTGTTCAACATATCTTCCTTGATTGTCCCAACTGGACCCTATTCACCATCGTCATTTTCCCACTTTGTGATTCATAGACCCTTCTAAAAGATTGTCCCAAATCTTATCTGAATCTTCCCACTTTAGTAGTAACTCTATTTTCCTTGTATCACAGGAAAGCGAATATTCTTTACAATATATGATTTTGTTATGTAATAATTAGGACTATTTACAATGTAAGGATATAATTTATTTCACTTTTTATTTATTTTTTTGACTGCATATTCATTTCGAACCATTCAAATTTTCCCTGTCATTTAAAATATGTGCATGCCAGGACCCACCCATGATGCTGATTTTTCAGCTCAGTATGGCTGATTCTTTGTGAGCTGTGATGGGTCCTGTACATTGACTAAAAAAAATAAAAATAAAATAAAATAAAATATATATATATACAGTGTTATAATATAGGATATTTATATATATATATATATATATATATTATATATATATATATATTATATATATATATATATATATATATATATATATATATATATAAATATATATATATATATATATATATATATATATATATTATATATATTTATAATATATAATATATATAACATATAAAAAGGGTAATTCGGTCCATGTGGGGCTATTCGGTACCATGTGGGGCAATTCAGTCCAGTGGCTCAAAATAGCCTAATAGATGTTAAAAATATATCTTTAAAGTGTAAAATAATGTGGTTTTATGTCTTAGGCATTAATTTTTTTCATGAAATCTTGGGAATTTAAATCTAATTTAATTTTGTTTTGTTTTTTCTTAGCAACTAATAAAATCGGGTAATTTTAGGCTTATTGCTAAGAATCATACAGGTCAAAAAATAATTGTATTACATTATTGGTACCAAGATATAGTACTTAAAATAGTTCATATACCCTTAATGCAATCGTTGGAGTCATTTAGGCAAGAGATAATATGTTTATTATAAAAATTGTAACACAGGGCAATTCGGTCCAGGTTTAAAAATTTGCGTGGGCAATTCGTCCACATGAAATCTTCATTAAATTAACATTTTTTTAATACTCTTTTTTACAAAAAGGATGTCCAATATAAATGTTTAAAATATTTTTCACTTTTACAGGCGAGATAGGTAGTAAAAGTTTTTCCACATAGCCCTAATTAACTTGTAACATTTTTTTTTCAGCAAAGATGGGTTCACACTTACGCAAAATAAAACAGCAAGATACAAAGGGATACTCTGATAATGATGTTGCCAGACCCTTAAGCCGTTTAGTCGTTTTCGTTCTTGCATTGGTTCCTACGAAACGTAATATGCCTAAAACGCCCGAGTTTGCATTCGTTTTTTGTCAAACAGCGTTTGCGTTCTTTTTTGTGTTTTTTTGTCAACAGACGCAAATCGTAAAGAAACGCCTCACCCAACGTAAAAAGAATTTTTCCTTAATTCTGTGTAATATAAAATAAAAAGAATTTCAAACCTTACAGAATTAATTACATTTACATTCGTTTTTGTCAAACAGGCGCAAAATCGAAAAAAAAACGCTCACCAAACGTAAAGACATTTCCTTAATTCTGTGTAATATAGAATAAACTTCTGTATAAAGTATTCTTACGTTTGGTGGGCATTTTTTTTACGATTTTGGCTAAGACAAAAAAAACGAACGCAAAACTCGAGCATTTCTTACTAGTTTTCAAATCCAATTTCTTAAAATAATATTGTAAAACCATTATGTTTAAAAGAGACCTAAAACGCTTGAGCTTGCGTTCCATTTTTTTGGTCAAAACAGCGTTTTGCGTTCATTTTTTGTCAACATCGCAAAATCCGTAAAAAAACGCTCAACAAACGTAAAGAATTTCCTTAATTCTGTATAATAAAGAATAAAAACGGGAAATAGCAACCTTACGAATTAAGGAATTCCTTACGTTAGGCGAGCCTCTTTTTACGATTTCCCAGTTTTTGACAAAAACAACGCAAACTCAACATTTTTATTACGTTTTTCGAACCCAATTTCTTAAAATAATATATGTAATCCCATTGTTTAAAAATGAAAACCATTAAGTTTTAAAAATGAAAACTGAAGTTTAATCATAGTTTATCAAAATAATAACACTTTTAATGAGGATTCTTAGGATGTGAAAATTGAAGTGGACCGAATTGCCCCCGCCCCCAAAATCGTGGGGCAATTCGGTCCAGTTTACTTATCGGCTTCTAACATTAATCCTATATTATATATACAAATACATTTATACTAATTCTACTCGCTAAAGGATAATATTTAACATATAAAAAAAAATTTCGAAAAAAAAAATAATAAAGTCTCCATAAACCTTAGATTTGAGTAACCCTGATTTTGGACCGAATTG
>JABUQX010008553.1:42500-50000 GCA_015478945.1 Trachelipus rathkii
TTTCATTTTCTTATTATGTAATTCTTTGGTGAACATATCAGTGAATTGATCATTACTGTTCACCCATTCTATTTTGTTTATTTCTTGATTAATTATTTATATATTCTCTTATCTCAGATATTATAATTCTCATACTTTTAATTTTAGATTGTCTTTCAGACATTAGTGTATCTACAAGTGTCTTACTATCTGTTTAGAATATAGGTATCTTTTTGTTTCCGTAATCTTTCTTCCCACATTCTGTTGTATTATAATGATTGTTAATACCTCAAGTAAGCTATTGCTCTGCTTGTATGAACTGACATGGATTAACTTTCTTTGATTATTTGATTTCCTAAATTAATAAGGTATCACTTTTCTTTTTATCACAAGCATAAAATGATACATCCAGATGGGTTTTATCTTCATCTCTATAGCAAGATGAATCACAGTTCATCGTTATTATAAGTTCTCAAATTTTATCATTATTTTTTATATAAGTTTTATTCATTTCTGTATTTTTTTGTTAATATGAAGTTCTTTATAATCTTTGATGCTCAGTTCTTTTTTTCCCTTGCTCATATTACTAACTGTATAATCTGGTCTTTATTCTTGCCATCCATTTAATTTTCCTATTATTGTTCACAATTCTTTAACTTCTTTTTTATCAAGTTTTCTGTTTTCTTTTAATTTTTTTATTTTAACTTTCTCCCAGTATTTATTTTGATCCATTACTATAATATTTTCATCTTGACATAATTGAACTCAATATCTTTAAAACTGACTATGAAATATTTCTTATTTTAAAAATGTTCATCAATTTAAATTAAATATAAGATATATACAAATTTTTAACTTCTACTAATAATATATAATAATAATATATAAATTATTTGATATTCTTATAAGTATGTTGGTTCCCATTTAACTTTGGTTTTAGACTAATGAAAACTCAAATCTTTATAAAACTCTGCCTTAATCCTATAAATATAATATAATAATATAATAAAAAGTTTACATCATTAAATTCTGGTGGTGATCTTAGATATACTTTTTTTTTTATTGACTCCTTGTAAGCAGCTGCATCCTGAAATATCCATAGCATTTATTTCCCATTTCTTTTCCTGAGCTATAGTTAAAATCATTTTCATTGCTTCGGATGAAACAGTTTGATGCATGCTGTTATTATTTCTTTCCACTGTTTGTCTTCATATCCTAATTTAGCTACTAATCTAACTTTAAAATTTGTGTTTCATATATATAGATATAATTTATAATAATATATATAATAACATTAAATAAGATATTTTACTTTATCTGATAACTCCACCACTCATTATTACTTCTTCCAATGTTATTTCTCCTATTAATTTTATTGCTTGTTCTACTCTCTCACTGGAATGATTATATACTTTGATTTACAATCTTCATTTCATATTCACTTTCTATTTCATCTACTATCTCTACACTTGTGTCTAATGATCTTCCTCTTATAATAATAATATATATATATAGATATCCAATTCATACATTTTTCAAATTCTTTCAAGTCTATATCATATATTCAATCAGTATTTAAATTGCGTATGTTATAATTTCTATTATACTCTTTACTTGTTGCTTCGCCGGCTCTACTAATGACATAACAATTTAATACATCTTCATTATTTTTTAATTTCATTTCATAGTTTTTACCAATTTTCACATTTTTTGGATCAATTTCTTCATTTTCATCAATTGATGTCATTTCTTCTTCTTCTTCTTCACCTTCATCTTCCCTTTGACTTTCTTTTTCATTACCGTATCAGTTTCATCATCTATAGTATTTGACCATATTACTTCATCTATAGTATTCCCATTCTCAAATGAGTGATCTATTATATTTTCATTTCCTTCTTCTTCACATTCATCTTTATTATCTTTAAGTTCATTGTTATTTTCATTTCTTTTATTTCTTTGAATTCTAGTTGAGTGTACTTTTCATACAGCTCTTAAAGTACCTCCATGTTTTACTATGATGGTTTTTCCATCCACACACATTATTTTTGCTTGTCCTCTCCATTCTTTATCAATGTTTCTTTTATAAAAACTTCTTCACCTATATTTATACTTTTTTTAAATATGTTCTCTTATTTGACTTCTTAATGCACATCTTATTTTCTCTGAACTTTCATTCTCTATATGTATTTTTCTAGCATGGTCTATTGTCTCTAATAATTCTTTAATCATATTATCTGTGTCTCTCTTTTCACTTATTAAATTGTTGCAATCTATTATGTTTGGTATTCCTACATTTCTTTTCAAAACAAGCTGGTTAGAGGCATATCCCAAGTAATTTGTTAATCCATTCTTAACAAAAATTGCCAACACCATACTATTTTTTCTGTCATGTCCTTCCTGTTTTAACTTGTATAATGATTCCTTAAGTAATCCTACTACCTTTTCACATAAACCGTTACTCCATGGGCTTTCTGAAGCCATTAATCCATAATTTTTTGTACATTTATATTTCTCGCATTATAATTAAGATTGAAAGAGGTGAATTTTCTCTTGAAACCTCCATTCAAGTATTCTAGGCAATCTATTATTGCTTTTAGATGTACTTTTTAAACTTTAATCAAAATAAACATTTTAAGTTGTAATTATGTTAGTTGTAACAATAACTATTTGAGTCGATGCTAAGTCTTCATAGATTTTTTTTCAACCTACCTATACAGGATAAGTCATCGAAAGCCAAAAAAAAATAAAAAAATCGTAGAAATAAATATTTAAAAAATAATCTTAGATGTTCACATTTTGACAGTCTTGCAAGTGCAGTAATATGATAATGCCAAATTATTTTCTTTCATTGTTAATGACATTGTAAACTTTTACTTCTAAGAAATCCCTCTTCTACAATACGAGATTATATTCTATAATTGAGGGAATTATTTTTCAGTGATGATAATATGTTTGAACACTTAAACTTCTGGTTTTGCTCAGTGATTTTTTCAGAACTTTGAAATTAAGGATAATAATGGTGTTAGGTTTTTCGACCAATTTGTGCATAAACCTATAACAATTATACTGTGTCCCTTTCATTATTTAGTGTTCCCAAGATAAAGTCTTGAAAGAGGAAATATTAATTACATGTTAAGACATCTTGTTTTAATTATAAATAAAAGCTTTATGAGTCATAAAAAACTTTATGCGGTTTCTCTGTTAATGAGGAGAGATTTCGACATTTATTGTTTATATTTTTTTCCTTCCCAAAACATTCATCAATCATTTGTCTATTTAAAAATTGAAATCAAACCTATTAAAAAAGTTTTAATAAAAAAATTTAACTATTCAATTTAAGTAAAATTATCTAGCTGTTTTATTTCTTAAGAGTTCTTCAAACAGGCTTAATTTTCAAAACCATTATTTAACAGTAGGAGTACTGTCTTATAAGTATAAGGTATAACTTACTGATTTTTTTCACAATCGTTAAAAATTTATTAGTGGTTCAACACTTTGAAATTACGGTTTTAAGTGTGTGTTAATTCTTAATAAGTTATAATGTTTTCAGTTGTGATTCATTATTTTTTATTTAGAGTATATTGGACTATGTTAGCTTGATGTATTTAGTAATGTTAGGTTTAAAGATATAAATAGAAAAAAGATATATGAAAAAATACCTTATATATTTACATTTGCAACAGCCGGGTAAAAGTTTTTCAAAATAAAAAGACAAAGGAAAAGAAGACAAAGCTTATTTTATTAGATTGTTCTTTAGGTTGCTGATGTTTTAATTCCGAAAATGGCATCACTTGCGGTCAGTTAATAGGTGGGGAATTTGGAATATAAGGATATCACGGAGGTAGCTTTTTAAATGTAAAAATATTATAAGCTATTAAAAACAATGATTATTGTTAGACATGAACGACTATATTGGCTTGAGATAAATATAGTCTGAATTAGTTGTGAAAAACCTGTTTTAATATATATGAAAATAAAGAGGTTAAATTGTATCTTATGCTTCTAAATATTAAACCGCGCGCTTGGTTTTTGCTGTTAGAATTTTCTATTATATTTGCAAGTTTACTTTACTTTCTGTAAATCTTTAATATTATATGGAAACTATTTACTGATTTTTTATATCGTTTAACTATATTTATTTCTATTTATATTCATCGTGTGTAGTTTAAAATAACTTAAAAGTTCTTTGTTGTTATATGAATGAGCTGTAAACTTCAAAAGTTCATACTCTTCCCTAATTTTCTTTCTTGTAAAAAGAAAAGCTCATTTTGAGCTATATAAAAATTTAACTGTGTGGGAAAAAAAAACAAAATGGTGTTTCACGCTTTTAAAACATTATTCCTTGTCTATTGTTTAAAAAAGAGGGTTGCTAGTAGGTTGGTATCTATAAAAAGAAAAAACTAATATATGTTATGTTATTTAATTTAATTTATTATGTTTTTATCATATGTGTGGTGTGTCAGTTGAATTGTATGTTAGTTGTTGTTGGCGTTTTTCATAAGTTTTGTTGTTTGTTGTCTGTTGTTGTTGTTAGGGGTATTTGTGTTGTTTTTTATATACCAAATTATTTCATTATTGTTGTTGTTTGTTTGTTGTTGTTGTTGTGTTGGTTGTTGTTGTTTTGTTGTTTGTTTTGTTGTAGTAAAGTGCTCTTGTTGTACGGCCCAGGGTTATGTAATAGATTATTTAAATGACAAAATAAAAACGTAGAGCAGTGTTTAATCATTAAATTTATTTATCCCTTTACCCTTTGGAACTTTGAACAATAATCATTTTTAGAACTCTTAAAAGTACGATTTCTTCTCTTATGTGCGTAGTTGTCTAATACTTCAGTTTTGATAGAATTTGATTTGTTAAATCTGTATTGAGTAGACTTTTGATGAATGATAAAGTTGTAGGGAAATATCCAGTCCTCTTATTTTTTCACCC
This sequence comes from Trachelipus rathkii, assembly GCA_015478945.1. Lineage (NCBI taxonomy): Eukaryota > Metazoa > Arthropoda > Malacostraca > Isopoda > Trachelipodidae > Trachelipus > Trachelipus rathkii. The sequence goes on from JABUQX010008553.1 coordinate 47,409, forward strand.
TAGCCACCTTTATGAGAAGGTATAGAATATATAACTGTAATAAAAAATATGCGAATCTTACACTTTTGTCAAAAGCAGAAAAAGATGTAGGGAACACTTTTTTTCGCCGGAAATTTTATAATAGTTTTGTTATCTATGGTACCTACCGATTGACCATTCTCCCGGCATTTCTTCCACGTCTGTTGTTATTTATCTTTTCAACCCAGGAGCTTCCGGTTATTTCCCAAATGATGGTGTTGTCCAGTATCATTAAATTTGATAAGTTTCGTTTAAAATAGAAAAAAATTTTAACAAAACCAAAATTTTATTGGTCAGTTTCGTTATATATCACGCAATTGCATTTTAGTTATTTCCTGGCCCAAAAGAGTGTAGTTCCAGATATGAATGAGAGAAGAAACCTTTCCTGTTTTTTATATTACATAAATGACTGCTTGATTTGATTTACAATCTAATATTTATAAATCTTGACGCTACTATTGTTCTCTGTAATGACTAGGTAGCTGCCAACCGTACGCTGCTTAAAAAAAGTACGATTCCAGTGAAATATAACAAGTGAGGATATTTATTTTTTTCTTCATTAATGTTATAAGTTTAGTGAAGGTTTAAAAATTCAAGAAGAAAGATTTAAGAGCGACTGTTGAGAAAAAGTTATAAACAAAAAATAAGGTTGGTTATCAATTTATCGGAAAATCATTTGGAAGGAACGTTTAATAATTGTGGTGCATTGAAATGCAATTTCAAAAAGTGTGAAAATGTGTTTTCTAATTTACTAACGTTATTTTGTAGATGTCTTAAGGCTGATGAACGTATTTTTTAATATTGATAAAAATTCAAACCCCTTTGATGTACGCCCAATATACTACTTTGTTGGGTATTTAAAAACCCATCGATTTGTATAGACCACCCTATACTACCTTTCACAGTTAAGTTATACAATATAGAGAGATTATCACGGGCTGTTAATAAAAAATTTTAACTTTCTATAACTCTTTCTTTAACTATCTCTTTATCTTTATATTATCGAACCTGTTCTATTAGCCTTTAAAAATAAAAATTATAACAAAAATATTTGTAGAAACTCTTAAAAGTACGATTTTATTCTAATAAAATATCACCAATACCGCATCTTAACACTGTTGGATAGTATGAGGATTACATTATTTGGAAATTCAGAAAATTCTTACCATTATTAGTACAATGTCTATAGGCTCCACTTGTAATGTAACTTTACCGGGAGTTATTATTTTACCCAAAAAAAACAATGCAATCTTATTATATTATTATACAACGTGCTAGAAACCAAGCTTTATTTAGAAAAAAAAAAATCTAAATTTCGATAGGTCTTTCATTATAGAAGTTTCTATTTTTCTATTCTTTATTAGTTCAAAAAAGCAGAAAAGTATGAAGAGATATTTTTATTAGGAATGTTGTTTAGTTGGGTAGAGTTTCTCGGTAAGGGATACAGATCAGATCTGCTTTCAAAAGCAAATAATGCATGGTCTTTACCCTTAGAGATTTGTATTGCTAGTAGCTATATCTCAATAAGTGTTGCGCAACGACTCGTCCCAAAGGGTAATATGTGATTCTTGTAAAGAAAGAAAACCGATTATTAATATTAGAAATATAACCCAAAAAAACTTTTAAAACATTTTCCTTAGATCACACGCATAGATCAGTACGCTTTTAAAATTTTATTGTTCTATATATCGAATTTATATTATAACATAAAAATAACTCTTTAAAATATCTTAATTTAAACATACGTGATATATTTAGTATTTTACACTATTTTATTTAACTTTGTGAATTTCAACTCTCCCAAAACTTAACTTCGGCATGTCGCCCTCTGAAACACAACCCCAAACTTTCTTATTATTTTCGACGACTTTACGGCCTTACCTACTCAGAAACAAACATTCGAGGGCATAGCATCAACAGCAATTTATCTTTTAAATTTCATATAACAACGGTTGCTAAGGAGGTTTCAGCAGGGATGCTGAAAGTTCTGTTTAGATTGCAAAAATAAAAATAATAATAAAAAAAGCAGGAAAGAATTTTCACAGATATTCTAATTGCATAAAAGTTTCATCCGCCCTTATATGGAGTACTGAACTACCATTTGATTAGGGAAGGGGACTCTAATTCAATCCATATTTAAGATGAGGTTGAGCCTAAGGTCAGAAGATTAGTAACTTTACCTTTCTTCTAATCCTCTTGACGTCTTATCTCTGCGACGCGAAGGTACTGCTGTAAGTACTATAACAGTAGGGGTTCAATGGAGCTATGCACTCGCATTCTACCACTCTTGCAGTGCCTTCGCAGCACAAGGAAAGCCGTGTATTTGCACGAATTTCGAGTGGGATCGGAGCTCTGAGCTTGCACGCTGTTACCTCTTTTTTGCTGTCACATTTGTTATGTAAAATTCTTTGCTATCTTCTGTTTTTCGCTCTTTATTTAATCTTCATCACTTTAAAACTTGCGTCAGCGCCCACGTGCATGAGGGGTTTGGGTTAGAACGGACTTGGGTAATGTTTTTATAACTATTATGTTTTCCTGTTTATAAGCCCCTTCCTTGAATGGGGTCTTGCCCGT
>JABUQX010008553.1:55000-57500 GCA_015478945.1 Trachelipus rathkii
TGAAACGACGAACGCTAAAAAGGGGAAGTTGCTTCCATTTTAAGAACAGAGGCAGTACAAAATAAATTTAACGACTACTTTAAGCTGCTATGAGTAAATTGATCTGGAAGATTCAAATGTGGTTCTATACCGTTGCAGGTCAAAGGCAAAACAAAATTAAGGGACTATTACGACCTGAAGAGCAGCTGTTATGAGAAGGAGTGAAGCCTCAAGATCGATTTCAACTTTATATAGCCTCAGAAAAGCCCGCGAAAAGATTCCAATTATGAAATTAATTAATAAATGAAATTATTTATTAATCACAGATAACACAATATACTATGCAGATATATTATGAAAGTTATATTAAAACATGTGTAATATAATTAACTTTCAATCAGTGAAAGAACGTTACACAAAGGGAATCGCGAAAACAAAGAAAAAAGACACCAGATTTGTCTGGTGATATGTTGATGACATGATGGCTAGTCTAGCTGTATGTCCCATAGGAAATTAAATAAAGAAATTTTGTACCCAAACACTAGTACAGTAATTTTACATGTACCAGAAGATACCGTACAATTTTCTGATTAAAATGATATAACTTTCAAGTTTGTGTGCAAAGCAAATTCCGAAAAATTTTGAAAACTTAACTTTGAAAATTTCATGGCCTTTGACCTCTTGTCACGGCTTAAATAGGCCATTTTGTACAAAGAAATTTATACAGAATAAAGAATAGATTATGAGGATAACATAGACAACTCAGTTCTAAAGAAGCAACCATTATTAAGAAAGCTATGATGATTCGATTAAAATTATCGAAAAACAAATAAAAATGATTATCACAAATCCAAAAATGAAGCCTTAAAAAACGGGCAACTTGTAACGATATAATAAAATCAAAACTAGAGACTCTAGCAATACCAAATTTACAAGAGGATTACATTGTTCTATTATGAATAACTATGTTAAATTTCAATGTCTGAAACGATCTATAAATTTTGCTAAAACAATTCTAATTAAGTACGATTTTGGAAGAAATCTTCCTAATTTCTCCCATAGAAAATTAAAGTATGCAGTATATATATATATATATATATATATATATATATATATATATATATATATATATATATATATATATATATATATATATATATATATATATATATATATATATAGTATATATATATTATATATATATATATATATATATAACATATATATATATATATATATATATATATTAATATATATATAGAAAAGTATATATATATATATATATATATATATATATTGAAATAATAGGAATTTTGAGAAAAAAGATGTTCCATGCATGTGTACAAATGCGTATATTACGAAAATGGTAGTTAAATCACGCTAAAATGAAACGGGGAGAATTTAGCCCCTCCCCCCTCTCCCCACAAAAAAAAACATTTCCGAAGGTAGCCTATCTTTTTAATTAAGCAATTGACCGCTCCTTTATATGATGAATAAAAGGTGTCAAAGCAAACACAATAATATAGTTCCCGTGAAAATTTAACTTTAAAAGCAGTAATATATACAAACATGTTATTAAAGATAGGCTGGTTAAAAAGTCTACGGGATTTTTTAAAATGAAATGTGATAATAATTATTATAGCTTAAACAACTTAGTTCTGTAAGTGACTTGATTCACAGATGTATTAAAACGTATATTATGATAAAATGAAATTAAAAACCACATATTTGATGTGAGGTGGTGTTAATTAAAAAACTCAAATATCTCCTTATTTAATTAACAAAACTATTTTTCCTTTACAGTGGAGCAAAAGGAAGACAAGATGAATGTCTGGTGCAAGTTTCAGACAATTCTAACAAATAACAACCGAGTTATACCAAAATAAAGATAAAAAAAATATTAGGCTAATTTGTGGCAAATTTACAATCAACAAAAAAAATGAGGGAACAGCTGAGTCAACTTTAATCTCAGCTGATTGAAAACACATTTTGCACTTTTTCAGTGCAATTCAATAAATTTAAATGCATGTCAACTGGTCGTTTTATACATACTTATAAGTATAATAAAGAATGTTATGATTCTCTCAGTATCACTAATACCTTTTAAGTTTTATTTACAATACTCCTTCAAAAGGAGATTTATTTACAAGGAAATATAACCACGATCAGCTCCACTAAACGCAAACACCGATGAAACAAACGTTTGTCCATTCATTGTATAGAAGGGTTAAGAAAAAAGACTGGTCGCGAGTTCAGCATCGACATCAGTGGTGTAACGAATATCTACATCCGAATATACAAACCATCCGTAAAAATTTAAATATCTACATCTGCATCCGCAATCGCATTGGATCTGTTCCGAAGATTTCTGTATCGGGTACCACATAAAAGCTGGTGGCAAAAAACTTTTTAAGTGGAGCCGGAACAGGAGCAAAAAAAATTACTATTAAGCATTTTGTTTGTATTTCTCATTATAAATGAATATAAGAGGAGCAGGAGCAGGAGCAGGAGCAGGAGCCGG
>JABUQX010008553.1:67500-75000 GCA_015478945.1 Trachelipus rathkii
TGGCTTTTAATCCAACCTCTTTGATAAGTTTAAAAATGATTCTCAAAACCTCTAAAAGACTTTAGAATGAAAGACGCCTTTACATTTGAAAATGGGTTCTTGTACGAGGGGAAAGTAAATTATTTTGCTTTTAACATTAGATATGTGGACGTAGATAAAAACGATATTACTAAAAACAATAGTAGTAAGATATACCAAATAGCAACGTTCCAGTGAATATATAAAACAACTTGTGGTTGATGTTTTCAAAGAATTGTAAATCAGTAAGAAGCAAGTAATTGTCAAAGTTACGGATAATGCGTCAAATATGATCAGTAGGTTTGAATAATTAAGTAAGAAAAATGAGCAAGACCTTGAAAAACTAGTCAATGTGATACATATTTTATTGAATGTCAAAATGAAAGAGTACTAGTTGATTTTCAGAACGAACATGATGAAAATATGAAAATATTATGTTCCGATGACGTTAATATTGATTGCGCGCATGATGTAAGGAGATCACCCTTTACAAATACTCTTGCATCAAATCTTATAAACAAGGCGAGGCAAATAGGAAAAGTAGTATGTCCCAAAACTGATAAAACCCTTTAAGTGTCAAGCTGGAAAAGTGAGGTACACCTGAAGTTTCTCTCTCCAGCAGTAAATGAGAGAAAATTGAAACCATCGGATAATTATTAAAATACCCTTACCTTACAACAAAGAAATTTAAGCAAAGGACTTGACTAATTGAAAATTTTGTAGCGAATGGAAGTATTTAATTAATGTATCAGAAAATAAAGGAGATATTTTTAGCAAATGACAAAAGTCCCGTGAAAGAAAGGAAAAAAAGAAAATAATGTTAACTAAAAACAAAATATTTTTTCGGCCATCTATGTTGATCTATAGTTCAGAATCTTTCTCACAACTAAAGATCTGATCTTAAAATTAGGAATGCTCTCTGTGAATTATGACTTAAAATGAATAACACTATCGAACAGGATTCCCAAGTCGGAGTCAGATAGTTCACCGGTTTCAGAAATTCTTTCCTGTGTTATCTTGTCAGGTGAAGATGAAGAAGACAATATTGATAGGCTGTAGGACCATCTGGAGCAAGCAGGAAAGTGATTGAAAATGATAATCAGTCAATAAAAATAATAAAATCTAATCTAAGGACATCGTTAAAGAAGGATTTGTTTGAAGCAGCTTTATTTTTAAGAAGCAGCAGTTCTAAATAAAATTATATTGCATATGTTTCACAACTAGTCCTTCTCCCTATAATTACACCACCTTCCCTCCTATCGGTAAATCTGACCTCAAGCTTGTATCTCTTAATTTTAATAATTTCTCTCCAGCAGCTCCATTTTGCCTTAAGCGCGTCTTTTGGCAGTCTAATTGGACCGATATGGGGAACTTTGCGTCTTTTCTACTCTAACTATAATTGAAGTGACTGCTTTGACTCTGAAGTAGCTTTGGCTTCTGCCGATACGGTGAGAGCTGTAATCGTTAATGGGATGAGCAAGTTCATTCCTTCTTCGACTTAATCCTTCTCTTCTCAAAAACTATAGTTCGATCGCGTTTGTTCTCGAGTCATTCAGACTAAAGACTCCGTATCGGGAGTTGAAAAATTCTCGTTCTTCTATCACTCTCACAAACTTTCATTCAGCTTGGAACCGTTGCAGGGATACTATTAGACGAACAAAACTGACTTTCATAAAGCGAAAATGCTATGACCTCCTTGGTTTCCTTACTGACAAATCTTTCTAGCCTCTTGTCAAAAACATCTCTAACAACTTCTATAAATATGCCTTTCCTTCTCCTATTGGCTCTGATGGTTCTGTTGCTAGTACTCCAACTGAAAATGCCAATATTTTGACCTCTTGTATTCTTCTAATTCAACCCTGAACGACTCTGGCAACCCTGCTCCTTCTTCTCCTCTCATGTGTTACATGTCTTTCCCTGTGATTATATTTGATAGGGTGCACGGGCTCCTGAATTCTATGAACGCTAGGAAAGCTAGCGGCCAGGATAGTATTTCTCACAGAGTTTTGAGAGAGTGTGCTTCTGAGCTGTCTCCACCTACTCAACTATATTCTCTATGCCTCAGTGCTAGCACTTTCCACTAATGTTGGAAGCGTGAATATATCCAACCTGTTCTGAAGAAAGGTAGTCTCACTGATCCTTCTAGCTATCGCTCAATAGTTCTAACGTGTATTCTATCTATAATATTCGAAATCTTTCTCAACTCGCATTTCTTAGATCATCTGGAATTCATTCCCTCCTTTTCCATCACCAGTACGACTTTCCACATTCGAGGTCTACTGGTGATATACTTTCCTATCTAACCGATTTATAGTTTTCCCGCCTTAGGGTCTATGGGGATACATGTGTGGTGGCGTATGACATATATGAGGCATTTGACCTGGTATGGCACGAGGCACTAATTTCCGAGCTCCTCTCTTTAGGGTTTCCTCCTTCTCTTTACTTACTTAGGTCTAGCTTTATTTCAAATCGCTCAATATCTGTTGTTGTTGTTGTTGTTGTTGTTGTTGTTGTTGTTGTTGTTGTTGTTGTTGTTGTTGTTGTTGTTGTTGTTGTTGTTGTTGTTGTTGGGACGACTTCTTTCTCCCTTGCCAATAGAATAGTGGTGTTCCTCGGGGTTCTGTCTTATCCCTTATTCTATTCCTACTTTTAATTAACGATCTTCTCAGCTGCTCATCCAACTCTATCTATTCATATGTCGATGATTCGACACTTAATTCATTCTTCAACTCATTTCAAATCTGCTCCCACTTTTGCTTCTAGAATTGCCTCTCGTCTTAGTCTTTCAGATTCTATTCTCGCTGATCTGGATAGAATTTTCCTGTGGGGCCGTGTCAACATTGTGAAATTCAATTCTTTCTAAACCCAACTTCTACAAGTTTCACTCTTTAAGATACCTTCTAACTTTTCTATCTCTTTCGATGGGTTTCTCGTCTCTCCTGTTGATAACTTAAACATTCTGGGCCTTAACATAGCAAAAAAATATTTTGGAAACCTCACATCACATTGGTTGCTAGGGCGACCTCAAAGAAGCTGGAAGATCTGCTTGGACTAGGAGACTTTTTTCTTCTCAATTACTCCAACCATACAAGGGTCTCATCCGCCCATGTATGGAGTACTACCTTCATATCTGATGGGGAGGGGGGCTCTTGTGTCACCAGGTTTTTCGATATGGTAGAGTTTAAGTCCCAAAATCTTATAAACTGTTCTGTACTTTCCAATCCACTCGACTTTTTATCCTTTCAACACGATCTTGGAGCTTTGTCCCTTTTCCATAGGTACCGCAGTGATAGGTGCTCAAGGGAACTGATCACTCTACACCACCCCCTTTACGACTCTCCCGTAGCACAAGGGACGCGGTATCTGCACATGAATTTTATTTTGACATAAGTCACTCCAGATTTGTTCGATTTGGTGCTCCCTTCTTTCCAGACACTTCTATTATGTGGAATTCTCTTCCATCTTTTGTGTTTCCTACTGAATTAAATCTCCCTCACTTTAAGGCCTGCGTCTGTGCTCACCTGCTAAATTTACGTTAGATGATGACACTACTAATGTGTTTTACACCCCCTCTCAGAGTAGGACTCTGCCAGTGAACAAAAGGTGATAGCTGTAAAAAATATTAGTTCAAAAGAGGATTTATTTTAAAAAATATGAAGAAAGAAAATTATAACTAATTTTAATTCTTTTAAATTTTTCAAAAAATATTTTCTATATTTTAAATTGTGTCAAAATAAAGGTGTCACTAACAACTAATCTTTTTAATACCATAAATTTTTTATAACTAAGCGAATTAATATCATGTGCAATTGGAGATAAAATTATACCTAGGAGCTGGGGCTGGAGCTAGAGTCGGAGTCGGAGCCAGAGCCGGTTAAGCTTTAAATCTCAATTCTTCTAATTCTATCTCAGATTTACATTATGACTTTCGTAATAAATCTCAATTCTTCTAATTTTATCTCAGATTTACATTATGACTTTGGTAGGAACGCTCTACTCGGGCTCTTCTTTCTCTTCACTTTTTCCTCCCACGACTACATATGCTCTGAAAATTTCATCCTGATCGCAGGAGTAGAAAAAAAATTATCGCAATTTTTCATTTAAAAAAAAAAAAAAAAAAAAAGTAGGTTGTGAATTTCAACATTGCTGGTCACAAATTTCCAAAAATCAAATAAACTATTTCATGGATTCTCTAGGTAATAGACCCATCTATGCATATTTCAAGTATAAAGTAATTTCGAAAAAAATTGTAGGTGTTAAAGTGAGAAATGTCAAAAACATGTTTTCAAAAAATGAAAATTTTGAAAAAATGACTACAGACATAGAAAAACACCAGAAAACAACGTTTTAGAGGTCAGAAAAGGTTCGGTTTTCATTTTTTTTCGATCAAAATTGGCTGCAAATTAAGAATTTTATGTTCATTTTCAGATAGGGGCTAAATGGGGCTCAGCACGGAGCTAAAATTGGACCCTCCCTTTCTGAAACAAATGATTGAGAAAATGCGAGGGGAAGAATAAATTGTATTTAGGTTTTATGGACTTGCAATAGTCGTTTGACAGGATTAAAACTGAACTATGTGGCAGTTGTTAATGTTATATGGTGTTGATGGTAGGCTTCTGAATGAAATTAAAAGTATATATGACGATACTGAAGCGTGTGTAAGAATAGGTGGAGTTGAAAGTGGATGGTTTAATATTAATAGTGGAGTAAGGCAGGCATTTGTTATGTCTCCTTGGCTATTTAAATTGTTTATGGATGGGGTTATGAAAGAATTGAAGATGCACGCTGATGATTTAGTTTTGTTTGCCGAATCTGAAGGAAGTTTGAGAAGATTGGTAGAGAGATTTGGCAAGATATGTAAAAGGAGAGGTTTGAAAGTAAATGGAGATAAGGGTAAAGTAATGGTGGTTTGTGAGAAGAATCCGCTATATGAAATCATGTTGGATCTTGAGCAATTTGGACAATTTTCTGAGTTTAAATATTTAGGCTATATGTTAGATGAAAAGGGAACGGATGATGCAGGGTGAAGTAGGAAAGTTGTGAATAGTAGAAAGGTGGTTGGTGCATTTAAATTTTTGGTGAATACAAAGGGGATATGTCAGTGGAAGTTCGTAGCTAAAATTAGTGGGGTGCTGCTCCAGAATTTTTTTTTTTTAATTTCACTTTTCTTTTTAACCTTTATGATATGCTCATTAATTGAAAGTCTGTATGCCTCACTAAGTTTCTCCTTAATATTTACAATTCCTAAAAGTGACAGTGAAACCACATTCTCAACGTGTTTCTCTGACTTCTCATGTTTTCCAAATTTTTTTTTTCATTTTGTTTATATTTCTAAAATCGACTTATGTTCACGTTACATCGCCTCCAAACAGCAAACATTGGAAGCAAAATAGTGCATTTTTTATTACTTCACAGCGGCAAGGCCAACATTTCCGTTGGTGTCATTCAGAATTAAGGGCACGGTCCAATGTTGGAGCCAGTAGCACCCCATTTTAGCCCCACCTAAAAATGGACAAAATTTAATTTTCAGACAATTTTGATGAAAAAAAAAGAAAACTCTAGCTTTTTATGACCTCTAAAACGTCGTTTTCTGGTGTTTTTCTGTGTCTATTGTCAATTTTCAGTATTTTCATTTTTTCAAAACATGTTTTTGACATTTTTCGCTTCACATATATGGGTCTATTACCAACAAAATGCACGAAGTAGTTTTTTATTTTTTTGAAATTTGTGCTCAGCAATGTCGAAATTCAAAACACACTTTTTTTTTTTTTTTTTTAAAGGAAAAATTGCGATAATTTTTTCTGCTCATGCGATGAGGATGAAATTTTTAGAGCATATGTAGTTGGAGTAGATACAAATCTTTTATTTAGATAATTTCTTTGTATATGTAGTAGTTTTGGATTTGTTCTTGGAACAAATTTTAAAAAAAAAAAAAAAAAAAAAAAAAAAAAACTAAGTAAAAATTTGATGCTAATCGAATGAGTAGAAGCAAAATATATCAATATTTCACTTTTCCAAAAAACATTTTTTGAAAAACTGAAATATTGATATAAATTTTTTTCTACTCATCTTATCAATATCAAATTTTCAGGGCTTGTATAGTCGGGCGAGATACATATTTTTTACTTAGATAATTTTTTTGTACACTCAAAAGAAAATTTTTAAAAAATTTCCAAAAAAGCTTTTTTTAAACATTTGTTCCGAGAAAAATCCAAAACTACTGCATATACAAAGAAATTATCTAAATAAAAAATGTCTATCTCCTCCGACTACATATGCTCTGAAAATTTCATCCTCATCGCATGAGCAGAAAAAAAAATATCGCAATTTTTTTTTTAAAAACAAAACAAAATTGGGTTTTGAATTTCGACATTGAGGAGCACAAATTTCAAAAAATCAAAGACTACTTCGTGCATTTTGTAGGTAATAGACCCATCTATATATATTTCAAGTTTGAAGTCATTTCGAAAAAAAATTGCAGAAGTTAAAGCGAAAAATGTCAAAAACATTAGTTTTGAAAAAATGAAAATACTGAAAAAATTACTACAGACAAAAAAAAAATTCTGAGAACGACTTTTAGAGGTCAGAAAAGCTACAATTTGCTTTTTTCCAATCAAAATTGTCTAAAATTTAAGAATTTTATGTCCTTTTTAGGTGGCGGGCTAAACGGGGTGCTGCTGACTCCAATATTGGACCCTCCTGCCCAACTACAAATATACATACTTTTTGTTAATGTTTGTTCCTGGTTGAGACATTTGAATATCAGATGCTGAACAGCCTCTTTTCTTAACAGCAACTTTCTTATAGAGAGAGACCACTGTGAATAATTAAGCTGTTGAAGTTCACTAACAGTCACAGAACTTATTTCTTGGGGATGCAAGGATGCCTAGGTTAAATTATTTAAATTTTCCGTAAAATAAAAGAAATAAACAAATTTATGAATTAAATGGCTAAACCCATGTGTTTAAAACAATAAAATGAAGTAACAAAGACAGTAAAATCGAAACACCAAGTTTAAAAATATCTCTCGTTTTTACTGTCTTTGTTACTTCGTTTCACCAAATTTTTGAAATCTCTCTCTCTCTCTCTCTCTCTCTCTCTCTCATCTCTCTCTCTCTCTCTCTCTCTCTCTCTCTCTCTCTCTCTCTCTCTCTATATCTGCTTGGCATATATACTATACTATATATAATATATATATATATATATATAATATTAATATATATATATTATATAATAATATATATATATATATATATATTATTATATTATATATATATATATATATATATATAATATATATTTAAGTGTAGGGGACTACATATCCTATCAAAAGCGTCACCGGTGACCGTGTACAAACCAGCGTCTTCGTGAGTGATTCTGGCGCATTCGCGGAGTGGCTACCTTTGGGGTTACTTTTCATGCTGCCGTTTTGTTTGGGGGCTGGCCCCCTGGGGTCCCCTATTTTTTCTATGATTCGCCATG